>JBBPBP010000003.1:2198706-2228644 GCA_037974735.1 Cicer chorassanicum
ACAGTGCAAATGCACTACAACGTAAGGTTTTTATAATTTAATTAAAATTAACTAAACTTTTTTTTAATTTAATTTATTTTAAATTAATTGACTAATAAATTACAACTATTGTAGATTCAATACTTTTACTATTTTGTCGAAAATCGTATACTTGCTAATTATAATAATAAATATTTGAAAAAATTTCAAACAAAGATATTTTAATAATTAAAGAGCAAATGGGATTTTTAAATGAAAATAAAAACAAATGGAAGCAAATCCCATTATTATTCCAATACTTGAGAGCATTTATATCTATTATAATTGAAGGTGTACAGGTTAAATGTGAATGCAACTAAGGTGTACAAAAATACACAAGTATATTTTGCAATAATTACAAAGAATGCCATTAATGAAAATGACATGTTTACCGCCTCGTTTTTAGTATCTTTCATTTGGAGTACAAAAAGTGAATAGTAAAAATTGAAAAGCAAAACATATTTAGAGTTTTTTGATTTTTTTCATTTTAAAAAGAGTAAAATAGAAAATAATTTCTAGAAACATTTTTACAAAATTATGTATTCAAACAAGTTTTTAATTTTTTTTACTTAAAAAATTAAAACACTGTTTTTGAGAACTAAATCAAACAAGCCCTAAGTAAGCTGGCCACGATCTCAAAAACAATCACATGAGTTTAGTAAGTAGTGGTAGATTTAAGAACTAATATTTAGACATTCGTCAATAAAACTCTAATATTTTTATAAAATTATAAAGTTATTTTGAGTTCATAAATGTGTGAAGTGTGATCACTATAGTATTAAATGTATTGAAATTAAACACAACATCAAACCTCTCTTTTGAATGACTAATAAAACACATTTCGATGACCAAATTAATTAATTAAAGACACAATCGAAGATCAAAATGACTATCAAAATATACAATTAACTATATTTTTATGTAAAAATGGCTTAATAATTTACTTATTACAGGGTCAAATAATTATTAATGTAAGATCAGATGTGCACCTAAGAGGGGGGGTGAATTAGGTGTTTGGTTATTTTGATTGTTTTTAGAATTATAGTGATTGATTTTTGCGCTTATGGATAGTAAAAGATAATGTAAATGACAGTAATGTAAAGAACACAACAGATTTATCCTGGTTCCCCTAATCACCAATGGTACGTCCAGTCCTCTTGCTCACCACAAGAGATTTTCTTCACTATCTGTCAGAATATGTACAAGTCCTCACCCTGGGACCTTGGTTACAATCTTCTAACAAACTTTCAAAGATAGAACACTACTATCTTAGATACAGCACTTAAAGAAAGCACAACTTTCTTTTACAAACACTTTGTTGTTTTTGATAAGGATATAGGAATAGAATGAAGGTAGTATAATTCAAGATTTATTCAAGTACTTTTGAGAACCTTGAGGATATGAAAATGATATGCAAGTACTTGAATTTCTGAAAAAGACTTAGAAAAATTTAGAAAATTTAGTTCAAAGTCTTTGAAATTGTGTAATTTGAATTAGTAATTTGAAAATGAATTTATGACCTATTTATAGTCCTCAAACATCTCTTTAGATTCGTGGCCTTTGATCCAAGAGGTTTGAGAAAGAATTGTAATGTTTTAAATTGAATTCAAAGCTGAAAAATTGCATTGCTTCCAGTTGTATTCGACTACCATATTTCTGTATTCGAATACAGCTTGCTGCAACGTTAAAAAAATTTCAAACATTTCACTGTGTAGTCGAATACAGACGAGATGGCCAACTCTCTGACTTAGCCATGTTTTATCTTGTATTCGACTACAAGATATCTGTATTCGAATACAACTTGCTGCAACGTTAAAAATCATTCAAAATTTTCACTGTGTAGTCGAATACAAATGAGATGGCCAACTCTCTGACTTAGCCATGTTTTTATTTTGTATTCGACTACAAGATTGCTGTATTCGAATACGATATTAATTTTTGTCAAAAATAAAGATTCTAATATTTTGAAAATATTATTTTGGACTTTTGAAAATATTATTTATGCATATGCAAAGTAATTAAGGTTCTCTTGTATTTGAATTATGACTTGAATTATTTTACCTTTATATAATCTATTTATTTGTAATTTCATCAAGGGATGTTTGAGGAATTCTTCTTTTTGTTGCTGTGTCACCATTGGTCTTTGTGTATAATCAAAAACGTATTTTTACATTCTCCCCCTTTTTGATTATGACAAAACCATTGCTGTGGTTGTTGATGACTCCCCCGTAATGTAGGCGTATTGTACTCCCCCGTAATTTTTGCAATATGTGTGTTTGAGTACCTACAGATAAATTTTACCGGACAACAACAAGCAACAAAATACACAAAATTTCTCCCCCTTTTGACATGATCAAAAAGAAGAATACCAGCAATAGGAAAGTAATAGATTAAACATATCATAAATCAAGACAGATCGTATTGGAGATAAATAAGCAGATACAATCATAAAAGTCATAGATTCATAAAGTCATAAAATCATAAAGTCATAAAAGTCATAGATTCAAAAAGTCATAAAATCATAAAGTCATAAAGGTCATACAACGATTACGGAAGCAACGATTACATCTTAAGCAAAATAGTAGGAAGGTCAATCCTAGTAACACACGAAAACGAACTAGGCCTAGGAAACTAAGTACAAATCAGCGACGATCCGGAGGGAGATGGAGGTGATCAATTTTATCGGCGATGATACACATCTCGTGGACCAAGCTGTCGTGATTGGTAGCGATGGTGGATTCGAGAGCTTGAAAGCGAGCATCGACCGAAGTGGTAAATCCAGAGAAGCAGGTCTGAAGAGAGTCAAGTTTATCCATAATCAAGCGGTTAGAAACTTGATCATCATCAGATGCAGGATCGTCAGCAGCATCATCTGTAGGAGCACTAGCAGATGCCTGACCGATATCACTCTGATGGATGTATTTTTGCAGCGGTTCACTCCAAACGATTTTCATGCTAGGAAGAACACTCAAATCTAGCAGATTATCCTTAGTGACGGTATACACAACCTCCTCAGAAAAATCTACCCCAAAATGTTCAAGTATGCGAGAAACTTCCTTAGCATAGGGCAATCCAACAGCTTCACGGGAGACAAACATGACTGACTTAACAAAATATGCCCAGTTAAGAGGAAGACCGTCATTCATGAAGTATAGAATCTGAAGTTCAAACTCAGAGAGTTGAGAATAGTTACCGGCCTTAGGAACCAAAATGTAACTCAAGAAGTAATGAAGCAGACGAAAGTCGACAGTTAAGTTTCCAACACTAAATCTTTGTCTTGCAAAGGTGGAGCTAGCCTGAAGTTGCTTGCGTTCTATGGTTTGTTTGTCAAAGCGACACAGAGCCGCATAAGCATCATGTTTCGAGATATTATGCCATTTGCATAAATTAGTCGGACTGAGTTTCTGACCGTGATCAGGTATTTTCAAAATGTCACCAATAGTATGAGAATCAAGTTCAATAGTGATTCCTTTGACACGCGAAATCAACATTTTGCCATCACGACGAAGATTACAATAAAAGACTCGAACCAAATCAGGATATATCGGACCTTTGTAAGCAATAAAGTCCTCAACATGTTGAGCCCGAAGTAAATCCGGAAATTGAAAAGCAGAGAATGAATCTAAAGTACCGAATTTGGGAATGATGAGCCTCTTGTCGGAGTAAAGTGTGCGAAACCGAGTAATTTCTTCAGGAGAATGCAGAAGACGAGACAAATCCGTGACGCTGGTGCTCTTTGTGCGTCGCTTGGAAGGACCCAAGCATGCATGCTTGGTGCGAGGTCCACGTTTGCGTGCGTTTTCAACAGTGTTGGAGATGCTTGACATTTTGTTCGAGGGTTTTGGTCGAGCAGCAACTTGGTCTGAGTTGGTGCGATTTGAACAAGATTGGGAGATTGGTAGAATACTAAATGAATGGGCTCGGTGTTCGTTGCCACTGGTTAGGGATTTGAAACTGAGTCGTGAGAGGAAAAAGTGAAGGAAATGTGAGGTCGCGAATCTGAATTGGGGGTTAGGGTTCGTTAATTCGCAAAACTGAAGAAGTGGAAGAGGGAGTTCGCAATTAATTGAAGCAAAACAGGGTTTGGAGATGCAATCGTGACTGAAACCGTTCTGTGAGGTTGATTCGCAGAGAGGAAGATGAATTTCGCAGAGAAGAAGTATGAGTTCACAGGGAAGGAGGGAGGTGTAGTCGGCTACTGACTGTCACAGCTTTATATATGACAGAAAACTGCGAACCTGTATTCGAATACAGGAAGATGGTAATCGAATACAGTTTTCCAGAATCATCTGTATTCGAATACAGTCTGATTGTATTCGGCTACGACTTCCAGATTTTTGAAACAGACATGATTTTATCAAGCAGAACATAACATAAAGTTCATATAATCACATAAATGACATGTAAACATAGTCAACTAAATTCTAATATGTGAAGACAAGGATTAACATATTGATAACATTATAATTCAAATCGTCAACTAAATTCAAATAACATGTAAACATGTGAAGACAAGAATTAAGTCATACCTTTGACATGATGATAACATTTTACCTTATGTTTAAAGATCACTTTCACTTAAGATGCCGAGTTCGCGTCGTATTTTGAAAAAGGAGTCTTTAGGAAGTGGTTTAGTGAAGATTTCCGCAAGTTGGTTATGAGTATCCACAAAGGTTACTTCAACATTTCCTTTAAGCACATGATCGCGCAAAAAGTGGTGTCGTATATCAATGTGTTTGGTCCGAGAATGCATGATTGGATTCTTTGAGATATTGATTGCACTAGTGTTGTCGCATCGTAGCGGAATGCATCCAAGATCAATTCCATAATCACATAGTTGTTGCTTGAGCCATAGGATTTGTGCGCAACAACTTCCTGCTGCTATGTACTCGGCTTCAGCAGTACTAAGTGCGACACATGCTTGCTTTTTACATGACCAAGATACGAGTGCATTTCCCAGTACATGACAAGTGCCGCTTGTGCTTTTACGGTCTGTTTTACATCCTGCATAATCTGAATCAGAGTATCCAACGAGACTACAGATACTACCTTTAGGATGCCATAGTCCAACATTGATGGTGCCTTTTAAGTATTTCATGATCCTTTTGACAGCTACAAGATGTGATTCTTTCGGATCTGCTTGAAATCTTGCACATAGACAAACACTAAACATGATATCTGGCCGACTGGCCGTTAGATATAACAAAGATCCAATCATACCTCGATATTTTGAGATGTCTACAGATGCACCAGTTTCATCTTTATCAACATATGTTCCAGAACCCATGGGAGTTGCACTCTCCTTGCATTTTTCCATGTCAAATCTTTTTAGCAGTTCTTTGCAATATTTTGCTTGATTGATGAAGATGCCATGTTTGAGTTGTTTGATGTGAAGACCGAGAAAATAGTTTAATTTTCCCATCATGGACATTTCAAATTCACCTTGCATCATCAATGAGAATTCTTCACATATTTCATTGTTTGTTGAACCGAATATGATATCGTCAACATAAATTTGGACCAACAAGGTATGACCATTATTTCGTTTAATAAATAATGTCTTGTCAACCTTTCCCTTTTCAAAACCTCTTTCACATAGGAAAGCACTTAATCTGTCGTACCAAGCTCTTGGTGCTTGTTTTAGACCATAGAGAGCTTTCCTTAGTTTGAATACATGTGTAGGATTCTTGAAGTCTTCAAAGCCGGGTGGCTGCTTGACATATACTTCTTCATTGATGTATCCATTTAGAAATGCGCTTTTCACATCCATCTGAAATAATTCAAAATTCATAGAACAGGCATAAGCAAGTAGTAAACGTATTGCTTCTAACCTTGCGACCGGAGCAAATGTTTCGTCAAAATCGATTCCTTCTTCTTGATTGTATCCTTGGGCGACCAATCTTGCTTTGTTGCGAACAACTATACCATTTTCGTCAAGTTTATTTTTAAATACCCATTTTGTACCAATGATGTGTTTGTCACCTGGATTAGGAACAAGTTCCCATACTTCGTTTCTTTCGAATTGGTTAAGCTCTTCTTGCATTGCAAGTATCCACTGATCATCTTTTAGTGCTTCACCAACTTTGGAAGGTTCGATTTGTGAAACAAATGCCATGTTTAAACATGCATCTTGCAATTTGAGTCTAGTTGTAACTCCTTTGTTGATATCACCAATGATGTTATCAATCGGATGATATCGATGGGTTCTCCATTCCTTTGGGAGTTCATTGGTTTCCTTTTCCATGTCGACTTCATTTTCTTGACTTGGTTGATCAATTGGATCTTCTTTACGTGGATCACTACTTTCAATATCATCATCATTAAAAAAAATAGCTTTGTCCTCTTTCGAGGGGTTAGTTTCATCAAAAGTAACATGTATTGATTCTTCTACAATTAAAGTTCTTTTATTAAAGATCCTAAAAGCTTTACTAGATAATGCATACCCAATAAATATACCTTCATCTGCCTTTTCATCGAATTTTCCAAGATTATCTTTTCCATTATTTAGCACAAAACACTTGCATCCAAAGATGTGGAAGTGAGAGATGTTGGGCTTTCTACCTTTGTATAGTTCATACGGAGTCTTCTTAAGAATTGGCCGAATGTTTACTCTGTTAGTAACATAGCATGCCGTGTTTACGGCATCTGCCCAAAAATACTTTGGTAGATTTGAATCACTTAACATAGATCTTGCAAGTTCTATCAAGGACCTGTTCTTTCTCTCAACAACCCCATTTTGTTGAGGTGTTCTTGGTGCAGAAAAATTGTGAAAAATTCCATTTTCTTCACAGAATTCTTCAAATAGGGTATTTTGAAATTCTCTACCATGATCACTTCTAATCGATACAATTTTGGATGATTGTTCATTTTGGACTAGCTTTGCATAATTTTTAAAGGCCTTAAAAGCTTCGTTTTTGTTTGATAAAAACAAGGTCCATGTGTACCTTGAAAAGTCATCAACAATAACTAGTCCATATGAATTTCCACCAAGACTTTTAGTTCTTGATGGACCAAACAAATCCATGTGTATTAATTGAAGTGGTCTTGTAGTAGATATAACACTAATAGCTTTAAAAGAAGGTTTCGTTTGTTTACCTTTTTGACATGCGTCACATAATTTATCCTTGACAAATTTCAATTTTGGTAATCCGACAACAAGATCATGTTTGACTAGTTTGTTTAAATGATCCATGTGAATATGAGCAATTCTTTTATGCCATAACCATGCATCATTGTTGTCGCTTACCAAAAGACATTTCATTTTCAAGGATAAATCGTCAAAATTAAGTATAAAAATATTCTTGAAACGTTTACCGATAAATTGGATTTCACTTGTTGCTGCATTTTGAATGATGCATTCTTCTTTGTTGAAGACTATCTTGTGTCCTTTGTCACATAACTGGCTGATGCTTATCAGATTATGCTTTAGGCCTTCAACATAAAGAACATCTTCAATTGTTGGAGAAGGTGCTTTTCCAATTTTTCCAATGCCTAGGATCTTCCCTTTGTTATTATCTCCATATACTACATGCCCTTTTGATTCAAGGGTCAATGCTGAAAATTTTGTTATGTCTTCCGTCATGTGTTTGGAGCACCCACTGTCTAAGTACCATAAATTTGAAGTACTTTGTGAGCATCCCTGCAAAATTGAAATCAGATTTTATTAGGTACCCAAAGTGCTTTGGGTCCTTGGGGGTTAATGCCTTTCTTGACCCATATGTAATGGCCTTTGGGAATGCTAATGTTTCTTATATGACAAGTATTTGGTGTGTGTCCATAGATACCACAATATGAGCAAGTAGGAATTTTACTTGTGTATGTATGACGTTTATTGTTAATAACATTTTCTTTATGTGAATGCTCTTTTTGTACAGTTGTCATGTTTCTTAAATTTGTTTGAGTACTTGATTTTACAAAAATGGTCTTACTAGTGCTTGGTTTATCAAATTTAGAAAATCCAATACCACTTTTATCATTTGAATATCTTTGCATGTTTAGAACATTTTCTAATCCTATATGTCCTTTTTCATACCTTTCAATTACTCTATTTAGTTGAACAATTTTAAATGAAAGTGAATCACAATTGTTGCATGTAGAATTTTGCTTAGATTTTTCAGCATCTTTTTCCATAAGATTAATTTTTTCTTTAAGACATGAGATTTCTTTCTTTTGAGTTGATACTTGTTTAAGTAAATTTTTACATTCAGCAAGAAGTTCTTTTATTGCATTTTGTGTTTCATTGTATTCTATAACTAATTCATGATTATATAGAGGATTGTTTGAGTTACTAACCTCTTCGTCATCGGAGTGATGTGACGCCATTAGTGCAACATTTGCGCATTCATCACTTTCAGTTTCTGATGTTGAACTTATGTCGTTATCTTCCCATGCTATATATGCTTTCTTCAAGTCTTTTCTTTTACCGGCATTCTTTTTGGTGAGATCTGGACAGTCTGCTTTAATATGTCCTTGTTTTCCACATTCAAAACATGTGAAGTTTTGGTTGGTCGTGCTATCTTTCTTTCTGAAGTTTTTCTTCTTGAAACTTCTGTTATTTTTGAGAAATTTGCCGAATTTCTTGACAAGGAGGTTGATGTTTTCGTCGTCATCAGAAATTTCTTCTTTGACTACTTCCTTTGATTCGGTCTTTAGAGCAATATTTTTGCTTTTCTTTTCTTGGGTTTCATTTTGCTCTAATCGTCCAAGTTCTATTTCATGCTCTTGTAGTTTGCCAAATAATGCAGAAAGTGACATTTTGGACAAACTCTTCTTTTCTGATATCGCAGTCACCTTTGGTTGCCATGCCCTCGTTAGTGATCGTAATACTTTCAGATTCAATTCATCGTTGGAGAAGACCTTTCCGAGGGCTGTCAAATGATTTGTCAAGTGGGAGAATCGTTTCTGCATGTCTAGTATGGTTTCTCCAGGCTGCATACGAAACAATTCATATTCTTGAGAAAGTGTATTTAGTTTGGATCTTTTTACCTCTATGGTGCCTTCATGGGTTACTTCCAATGTGTCCCATATTTCCTTGGCTGTTTTACAGTGAGATATGCGGAAGAATTCATCCATACCAAGTGCTGATTGTAGAATGTTTTTAGCCTTTTTATCGAATAGCACTTTTCTTTTATCGTCATCGGTCCAAGAATTCTTTATCTTAATTTCTTCTTTGTTGTTGATGACTGTTGTTGGAATGTATGGACCATTTTCGACAGCATCCCATATTTCGTCTCCCTGTGCCTCAAGATATGCTTGCATGCAGATTTTCCAGAAATCGTAGTGTTCACTAACGAAACATGGTGGTTTGTTACTGCTGCCACCGTCTCTGAAAACTGGTAGTGCGGAAGCCATTAGTTATTTGATCAAGGAGTAAGTTACCTTGAACCTGCTCTGATACCAATTGTAAGATCAGATGTGCACCTAAGAGGGGGGGGTGAATTAGGTGTTTGGTTATTTTGATTGTTTTTAGAATTATAGTGATTGATTTTTGCGCTTATGGATAGTAAAAGATAATGTAAATGGCAGTAATGTAAAGAACACAACAGATTTATCCTGGTTCCCCTAATCACCAAGGGTACGTCCAGTCCTCTTGCTCACCACAAGAGATTTTCTTCACTATCTGTCAGAATATGTACAAGTCCTCACCCTGGGACCTTGGCTACAATCTTCTAACAAACTTTCAAAGATAGAACACTACTATCTTAGATACAGCACTTAAAGAAAGCACAACTTTCTTTTACAAACACTTTGTTGTTTTTGATAAGGATATAGGAATAGAATGAAGGTAGTATAATTCAAGATTTATTCAAGTACTTTTGAGAACCTTAAGGATATGAAAATGATATGCAAGTACTTGAATTTCTGAAAAAGACTTAGAAAAATTTAGAAAATTTAGTTCAAAGTCTTTGAAATTGTGTAATTTGAATTAGTAATTTGAAAATGAATTTATGACCTATTTATAGTCCTCAAACATCTCTTTAGATTCGTGGCCTTTGATCCAAGAGGTTTGAGAAAGAATTGTAATGTTTTAAATTGAATTCAAAGCTGAAAAATTGCATTGCTTCCAGTTGTATTCGACTACCATATTTCTGTATTCGAATACAGCTTGCTGCAACGTTAAAAAATTTTCAAACATTTCACTGTGTAGTCGAATACAGATGAGATGGCCAACTCTCTGACTTAGCCATGTTTTATCTTGTATTCGACTACAAGATATCTGTATTCGAATACAACTTGCTGCAACGTTAAAAATCATTCAAAATTTTCACTGTGTAGTCGAATACAAATGAGATGGCCAACTCTCTGACTTAGCCATGTTTTTATTTTGTATTCGACTACAAGATCGCTGTATTCGAATACGATATTAATTTTTGTCAAAAATAAAGATTCTAATATTTTGAAAATATTATTTTGGACTTTTGAAAATATTATTTATGCATATGCAAAGTAATTAAGGTTCTCTTATATTTGAATTATGACTTGAATTATTTTACCTTTATATAATCTATTTATTTGTAATTTCATCAAGGGATGTTTGAGGAATTCTTCTTTTTGTTGCTGTGTCACCATTGGTCTTTGTGTATAATCAAAAACGTATTTTTACAATTAACAAATAACTGAATTGAACCTATGAAATTTAGGGGACCATGACACTTGTCGGTCCTATCTCCCTCTGATCTTGTAGCCAAGTAACGACAGTTGGAACATTACTATTACTTGGCCACGATGACGACTAATATGTGATAGCTATGATTTTTTAGTTTATAAATACTCATTAAGAATCTCATTATAAGGACCCAATAAAAATCTTATTTTTAATGGTATTTTATTTGCATTATACTTTAGTTTTCACAAACTCTCATCGCGTAACTTAACTATCTTTGGAGTAGTTAAAAAACTTACAATATAGGGACAAAGTTCATTCTTTGGTGTCATCGCTTGAAATAAAAAAAATATTTGTTGAGAGCTTTTAGCCAATCAACTCGACTAACTTTTAAGTTCAAAAACAAATTTGGCACATTTAATGGGACCTAAAGACTAATAGAATCAAGAAATTCAGTTTTCTAGATAACAATTACATTTGGTGTATGCATTTGTGCTCTAGTAAAAATCTTAGCAGTATAGATCATTTTTCGTCATCCAATAAATATAGTCATCAAAGACCAAATGAATCACAACACACTTATGAATGCCTATCATTAGCTCATCTCCATTGAAGCTACCTCCATACTCATAGTTGATGGTAAAAACCAAACCATTCATTAGATAGTAGATAGATTTGGGCACAAATGATATCATGTACAAAGTGTCTTAATAATTGGAAGACATTGTCAAACATATGATCCATAATGAGGTCCAACAAGCTAGAGAAATGAAAGCCAAAAAGGCTAATTCTTGAGATACCTTGGCTACATCAGCTATCTTATCCCTTCAGGATACTAGAGTTAGGCATGCGTTGTTATACAAAATCATTCGATTAATGCTTAAATAGGACTTGTCCAGGTTCAATTGAATGATTATCAGGTACCATATTCTTTTGAAAATAATATCTCTCGAATGTCGTAAATCACACCTGGTGTTGTCGACTTGCAGACTAATACATCTAACAAAAGGATCGGGCATATGGCTCGGTAGCAGGAATTAAAAGACCACCAGTTAGATGTTGAGGACAATAGTCATGAATAGCATACCATTTGCCTCGACTAATCCATCAAGTTACCTGCCAATACCTAATGTACATGTTTTCAACTTGGTGGGTTCAATAGTGTATAGGCCAGTTAGGAATATGAAGGAGGGCAAACATGGAATAACTTTCCACCTTATCCTTATAACTCGCCAAATGTGTTAGGAACTTATCTAAGGATCTCTCTAAAAGTGTTGAAAAACAAAAGCAAGAGGGGTCTAAATTGTGTTTTGACATTTCTTAAAAATACTTTGATTGCTTAACCAAAAAATACACGTACTTTATCAAATAATTTAACTTACAATTATAAAACATGTTTAGTATAATAAAGTTGGATCATAAAGAACTTATATTAGAGTAACTGAGTGAGAGAGAGAGAGAGAGAGAATAAACACATGATTTTTATACTAGTTCACAATAGATTGTTGCTATATCTAGTCCTCCCTTTACAAAGAGATTTTGTCTCAGTACAGTCGAGAACTTAATCCACTATTTCAACAGTAGCATAATATTATTGTTTACTTTACCTCTTCAGGCTTTAAGTATTCTTCTTTAGTCTCTCAAAGCTCTCACCATTAGAACCTTTCTTCAACTTTCTGATAATTCGTCGTTGAGGTTTTTAAGTATTGTTATACCTCTTTAGGTAACTCTTATGAACGAAAGAGTTGTTCCCACTATCACGTTGATTTACAACAGTTCCAGTTTGCATATGACTTTATACAAAGTTTGTTTCTATGAGTCTAACTCTCATTGAGAGTATTTACATTTCAAGTCCTATATCAATTCAAGTATATAAAACACTTTGATTGATTTACAACAATTCTAGTAACTCTCTACTGAAATGATTTTTCATTCATTCTTTTCTTTTGATGTGTTTTAGGCTTTACATAATTTCTTCTTAATAGATTGTCTTTTTCAGTCTCTCAACTTTGTTTTGATACTGATCAATTTCTATTTAAATACTGAAAAATGTATTCGTTGAGAGTGTTACCGTTGGAGATCTTAAATCAACATTTAAGGCAAATCAGTCTTTGAGACATATTCATATAAATCTTCATAATTAATTCAACGCATCTTCAATTAAAAAGACAAATCTCAAATGATGTCATACAGTTCTTCAATTAGAGGATAAGTACATTATGATGAGCAATGAAAGTGGGACCATAGACTTCTTATTAGATAGTTGACTTTATCAGATAGTCAAATTGGATGTCAAGATTATCAGACACAAAATAACCAAAGTGAACTTGTTTCTGAATATTCAGCAGAGGTTCGTTGAGAGTGCATTTAACATAGCCAGACATAGATTCTTCAGAGTCACTGTGAACTTTCTCAGTAGTTTCTCTTCTTTGTTAACTAAAGGATCTAGTTTGTTCCATAACATTAACTTTATCATATGCTTCACTTGGAGCATTCTTCTTTTGATCTTTGAGTTAGAAGATCAAGATGGGTTTTTAATCAGAGGTAGATAACCATTGCAGCATTCGTTTCCTTTGTCTTTAGAGGGTTAATCATTGACTTGTATTTCTTTTGTCTTTAACGCTTTAACTCGAACTATAGATTATCATATGCATATTGCAATACTCCTTATGCTATAGCATGGCTTGCTTTATTAGTAATCATAATTACTTGTTTATTATATGATAATATTCTTTGTGTTAGAAACATTTGACAGTTGTTTATGCTTTTTCTGCTTTGTACGCAGACTGCTCAGAGTTGTAGTGTCTTGTCATTTATGTCTTGACTTGTACTTGTGCTTTAGTCATCAATCTAGAGATTGATCTTGCTTGTTTGTTCTTTATTAATCTTTTGGAATGGATATGTTTGAAATGTGTGACACCTTAAACCCCAAAATAATATATAATAATTTATAATAGAATTTTTAACAATTATTCGCAGCGGTTAAAGCAAATACGTTTTCAAGGGAATAAAAACTTTGATAATTGATTTAAAATATCACGTTTCTCAAAAATCAAAAGGAACACTTTAAATTTTTTCCTCCTATAAAATAGTGCAATCTCCATAAAATTTGATTTAACTAGAATTTTTTAATTTAATTTCAAAAATTTACTAGTTATAAGGTTTCATACAAAAAGTTGTTTCTAATTAAACAAATAAAAATACAACTTATGACTCTCATTCCCGGTATCACCTATCAGAGCGGGGCTTCTCCCAAATTTGAACTTCAAGACTCATTAACCTGTAATAACTGCGAGTTCGCAAACGCAGGGCCAAGCCAGTCAAACACAAACAACGAAGGAGGTGAGTTTTGAAATCATGTTAATAGTATAATATAAGTAAGGAGAACACGCCATTAATTATAAATAAACCGTATCATTAGACAAACATTCTTCAAGGAAAAACATAACATTATAAAGTCAAAACCAAGGAAAATCAATACATTTCACAATAACATCAAATCATCTAAGAAATTATTATCGCACACAATACATATTAATCACAACAAACAATCACACAAAAATGTAATGCTATGCATGAGCTTAGACTCTACTTCACAATGTGGTACCATTCTAACTCTGAAGTACTTGGTTAGGAGGCCATGATACTATGCCACCATCCCGGTGGACGGACAATTCAAATTGGCCTTGTCCTCATAGATCCCCTCAACTCAACCCGAGACACATATACGCGACAGTCGAGGTAAACGTGTGTTGCATGGTAGCTCCCGACATTTGGAGTGCTACCTCCAAGTCACCTAGGAATTCCCCACCCGAATACCTCCAAGGTCTAACAATCTTGCCTTAAGGCTCAACAGTAGACCGCCACGATCAGGCTCAATTCAGTTGTACTTCCCCGGAATCGCTAGGCTTGTCAGGCCCTACCTATATGATGACAAAATAATCTCCACTTCACAAATTCTCAATATTTATTTTCTCCCCTCGTTGGCCTATGATACTCCATTAAGACCGTCATCTCAAACACAAATTAGAATCATCATTATTTCATTAACTATGGGGTTACTTCAATATTGTCATCACAATTTTATGACATCATTGATCATACATAATCATTGTCGTCATATAAACTCATCACAAATTTACAACATCACTATCATCAACCAAACATCTTCGCATAAACTTAGCACAAATTTATATCATAAATCACACATCATCATCATCAAATAAACTTACATCATACACTGCATTCATATTTTATTATCACTTCACATAAACTCATTTAATCAACATATGCACGAAATTCATTTGAAATCAAATATCACAATAGTATCAAATACCACACATTTAACGAAATTAAATCAATCAACACCTTATAAATATTTCTATTCCCTATTTTAATCTCACAATTTCCATATTTGCACATTAATTAATTTATCACTCAAAGGGCTACTGCCGTACGTAGCAAGCCCCGAATGAATCGTTGGGAAATACGGTTTTCTCGTTCATCTCACAATATATTACACTCATGAACTCAAACGCTCTCTCACCCCTTACCTTATTTCGACGCTTTCCCCCAAGAATACGATTCCACGAACAAACAGCATTTATTCTCCGACTCTTTGTCCTTCAATCGATCTAACTCGATAATTTATGGGTAAACGTTAAAAATAAACTATGAGAAGACACTCTAAAATTAATTTCGAAATTCGGTCAAGGAATCTTACCATAAATCAGAAAACCCATATTTTATAAAATAAAATAATTAAAGTAGTTAATCTTTTAAAATACATTAATAACCAAGATTCATATTCAAAATAATTACTATAATTATACTTATTTTATAAAATATTCACATTAAAATACTACCATCATTAGAGAATAGTCAAAATTATAAAATAAATAAATATAACATCAACACTCTATATTAATTATTATATCATAATAAATATATATAAAATCACTATGTCATAACAAGTATATAAAAATGAAGGAAATCAAACACAATATATCACTACTATTCCGAGATAATTATTTATAAAATAAATAACTAAAAATAGAAAATAGTTATAGATAATTGAAATATAATTACGTGCATACTTAATATCAGTCAAACGCACAGAAAAATATTACATTAATATGATATAATAAGTATATACACGTAAAATCTTCTAAAATCTTATTCTTTAAAATATTACACTAAAATACTATTTAGAAAAATATATAAAATATAATATTTGTTATTTAGATTATTCATGTAGTCTAATATGTATAATAGTAACACATCATCTAAAGCACCCATATAACGCAAACTAATCACAAAATTTATCACATGTATTCTAAAATAACTTTAACACCAAATTAATTATTTAAAATTATATTTCATTATTAAAATAGTTTATTATAAAATTTGGGGTGTTACAAAATGATCTTGTGTACATAAGTGTGGTACTTTCATAATGAAAACTGGTATATTTCAAACCAGAACAATCTTGTTTAAAGAGAGTATAGCTCTTTTGCAAACCATAATGTTCTTAGTTTGATAAAACTGAAGGCTGTGATTTTCCAAACTTCTGTTTTTAATAAACCTGAATGATCTTCGATTTTCAGAATGATCTTGCTTCATCCAAAGTGATCTTGTGTTGTTATGTTTAATACCTATATTCAATTAATACACTCAAAAACACATTGTTAAATAGCAACACACTTTTAGAATCATAATGAGAAGATTAATTAACTTTATTTGATTATCATCAAAACCGTGATATGGGATTTTACCTCAACAATCTCTCCCTTTTTGACAATGACAAATATGTTAATTAGATTTTTAACAAGTAAAACCTAACTCAAATCACTAGTTCTTTAAAAGAAAGAGACTAATGACAAATATGTGAGACATCTAACATTTAATGTGAGGCTACTAACATTATCACATTTTTTAAGAGTCTGTCAACAACGACTTTCTCACTATCGACACTCATTCGATGGTAGCCCTTTTCATTTTTTGTGGATTCACCCATCTTTCAATAAACAGAGGACTAATTTAACTTCGTCTCTCATTACTCTTTTCTGTAAACAACTCTCAATAAAAATATCAATTGTTAAAACTTAAGCCCATAAAAAGAACTCAACTCAAAATACTAATACTAGTACATTAGATAAGAGAGTCTTATACATTGATTTTTTTTTTTTCATTTGAAATAGACACTTTAATAATTTGATGTTAAAAAATTAAAATCATTTTTTCTTAGTTGTTTTCTTTTTTGAAATCTTCGTAATTTTTTAGAAGTATTATTTGTTGTAATTTTCATTAGAAAACAAGAAAAAACAAAAGATAATCTAATCTAATTATTAGAAAATAATTAGTGATTAGGTTTAATATACCAAAATAACAAAAGATAATCTAATCAATTTTAATTTTTTTTATCATTTTTTTCATCTATTAAAGAGAAGTGATTTGAAGTCATTTTTTAACTCAAAATTATATATCTGTCAAATTTTTATTTTACGTTTTATTGCAATATTTATTTTGTTGCATTATAAATTCTATCAGTGATTTAATGGTCGTGCCGTTAGCAAACATCAATTATTATTTTCATTGTTTCTTTATAACTTTTTTACATCAAACATATATTTCACAACGTAGAAATAGTTGTAGTAAAATTATTTAATTAGAAATTACTCAAAAAAGTTACATTATGGTTTAGTTTGTTTGAATGTGATTGTAAAAAGTTTAAATTACACTTTCTCTACATAACAATTAATGCATTATTCATCGACAACAAAAAAATAATTTATCGCATTAAAAATATAAATTGTTTTAAATAACGTCAAGGAATCATATATGGTTTCAAGGTCTTGTTACATTCAATTCAATGGATAATTCACTAGCTACCTAACTGCAGGAACAATAATCAAAATAAATTTAGCATGTGTTAGATTTCCGCGTCCACTTTTTCACGGCAATGCATAAGCTATAACTACCGACTTAAAATTCACCGCACGTTTACTTGGAAGTAATGCGTTTTGAAACATACACTTAATGTCGTGCATCCATTTGAAGAAGAAACTTTAAATTCAAAATAGCATCTCTAAAAATCAATGAATGAACTCCAATATTGCGTAGTAGGCAATTAAGATCGGAAGCGAAACGATCATTCCAAAGATAACCCTGCACATACCACAAATTTTAAAATTAATTTGCATTACTATGTATGATTTTTTATATATATAAAATATTCGTTCTAGATCTTTGATCCTTTAAGATTTGAACATACTTATTAAAATAAATAAATTTAGATAAATATAAATTTATTTATTCTTAATTAATTTAGTAAAGAATAAATTTATTTAATTTATAATTGTTTCTTGAATCTCTAAAACAACCAAAACTTACGCAGTGCTAAGAACATCGGCATGCAATCCGTATTCTTTAGCAAAAATGAAGGATGTGATGGATTGTGGAACTGCTGCCTGCACCCAACAAAGGGATCAAAAATATTAGTTCAAGATCAATTTTTTTTTCATAAATTATTTTATAACTTTTTCTTTGTGCCAACATTTTCTAATTTTTTTAGATGTCTATATAAAACAAAATATATTTTACCAACTACTACCTCCATCCCTATATATTATATAAGACAAGAAACTTCTTTATCTCTTTTTATAGTATTTTGTTTAAATTTTTAACTACATTAATTACGCTTTTTACAAACATGTCATTAATTATTTTATATATTTTTTTACAATCAACAAAAATTATTATAATTTCATAAAAAAAAACAATAAATATTATAATAAAATTATTAATTAATTCTCTTTCTTAAAAGATAAACTTATAAAAATAATAGGTTAAATACCACTCGTAGTCCCTTAACTTAATTTCGGTTAACGATTTAGTCATTTATCTTTTTTTTTCTTTCATATTTGGTCCTTTATGTTTTTAAATAATTTCAGCGTCACCCTTTAAATGGGGTTCCGTTAAGAAAAAATTAAAAAATCTCTCTTTTGAACCGCTAGAAACCTCTAGAAACGATTGTCATTGATCTGAAATGATGTTTATGGAGTATAAATACCCCATAAACGAATTAATTCTACTACCAAACTTAGAATAAACTTTGAACATTTTTCTAAAATATTTATAAAACATAAACGGTAACTTTTTTTAAAAACGGAGGAGGATTGTTTTAACTTTTTCTTAACGGAACCCCACTTAAACGGTAACACTGAAATTATTTAAAAACATAAAGAACCAAATTGAAAAAGAAAAAAAAATAAAAAAAATAAAAGACTAAATCGTTAACTAAAATTAAGATAAGGGACCAGATGATATTTAGCCAAAATAATATCAATTATTAATAAATTTAATATTATTATCAACTTTCTTTATTTTTGTAATTCTTATATATATAGATAGAAATAGAAATAAAGGTAATAATTGATTTACTCTGCTTGTTTTGTGACCACCACACAATTCCCACGACTTTAAACAAATCAAATGTTTAATAAATTAGAAATGATATGCCATTTAATTGGAATATGGTTTATGCTGCACATATTCCTAATTCTCTTTTGTTTCCTCAATAATGGTACACTTATTATTTTTCCACACTAATTTAATACTTCATTTTTTTATCTTTCTTTTTCTTATAATATTATCAACACATTGCATCTATCATATCACTTTATCTAATTCATTTTTTTTTTCTTTAAATGTATATTGGATGAATAGGTGTCCAATAATTTTTCTTCTTTCCCTCTCCCTCCCCCTACATATCCCCTCTTATTTTTGAACTATTATAATATTGCATACCTCTTTTAAGTCAAGGTACACTTACTTACTTTTATATATATATATATATAAAAGCTATAAAACTAAAATTTCAACCATTAATATTTTAATCAATTTCAAAGAATGATCTATCAAAGTATGTAATGTACATTATAATTGGGCTAAATAAATTACCTGAATGATGGCAACTCGTAAAACGTCACCACGCAATCCTACAATGATGGCACTAATAGCCATTGCAGCTGGTCCAGCAATGAACTTTAAAACCAAACCAATTACGGTCAAACTTGGTCCACACGAAATCACCTTCTCCTGAAGTGCCATGAAAATACCTGCATCCATCAACACCACTTTAGAAACATTTAAATTCATAATTTCAAGGTTGTTATTATATGATATATACATATATATTAGTAGTTAATTAATTAATTAATTAGCTCACCCATACTAAACATGGCAGTGCCCGTCCCAGCCCTTGACATGATCAATACAGACCCCTCTACCATGCTTGGCATTTTCAAATTCCACCTGCATGTATATGTGAGACCACATCACACTAAATTGGAATATAGATAGATATATACATAGAGATTTTTAAGAGGGATAAATATTTGGGCATGAGGTTTTAAATGAAATAAATTTTAAGAAAATTGTTTATATGTCTTCACCTAATAATTTAATAATTCTTGACATGATGTCACAATTTGTCTACACTTAAATGTTTATATTCAAATAAGATTTTAAATTAGTGATATTATTGAATCATTGATTTTTTATCTTATAGACAGTTTTATATGTTTTATTGAATGTATACTTAATATAATAAATATGTTGTAATTTGTTAACTTATTTTTATCAAAAAATAATTGGAAGTATATTATGGAAGGGGTGTATATGGTTGGGTCAATTTTAACCAAATTGATATCCGATCCAACTAAATTTTATCGATTTGAATTAGGTCATACGTCTAAAATTTTGTCAAACTCAAATCAACTCAACCTAATGATGATGGGGTTGATTTGGGTCATAAGACATAAAATATTTTAAAAATTCCAAAAGAAAAAAGGTATATAATTAAATGATATTTTATTTCATAAAAAATTCAACACGTATATAATAACACTTAAAATTATACGAGATTATCAACATAATTCTCGATTTTATATTAAATTCTAATGTGAGATGATCGAAATTCGTGTACATCTATTCAATATGGTGATGAGCTATATGTGTTGTAAATTAAGGTGGAGAGTATGATAAAAGAAAAAAAAAAATTGGAGTGTGAAAAAATGAATGAAACTAGATAAACATACAAATGACCATGTGAATTTAGTTAAGAAATAGAATACCTATTTGATATGAAAGCCCATGAAATGCCAACAACACAACCATAAGAGTTTGGATTCACTATAAATCTAAGCCAAACACGCTTCATCAATTGAAAAAAAGGAAGCCTACTACTTGTATCTTCCACTATAGTATTTGCCTCCACATCTTTCCTTTCATCAACTTCATCACCTATGACCAAATTACTAATACTACTAGCCTTTGGTTTCAAATTTGTGCTATTAGCACCCTCTATTCCCGTTCTTCTAAATTCCAACACAATCAAAAGCAAAGTGAGCCATACAATAGCTTGAACAACCGAAGCTTGAACCACAAGATCCACACCCATAGGTCCATACATAGGTTTCACCATTGGTATTCCAACAACAAGAGAGTTTGTTAGAGTACACAAAGAGAAACTTGTTATAGACCAACAATAACTTCCTTTTCTACTACATTTAGCCCAAAGAGCTAACACCGCGACGATGATTAACTTCGATAAAGTGTCGGCGCCTATAAATAAGAAATTCATCTTGAAAGGATCTATGTTTGCTGTGAATTCAAAGGTGAAGAGTGGTAATGTGAAATAACAAACTAGTTTGTTTATTGCATCACATTGTTCTCTTGTGAAAATTTTCCACCACCTTACGGAACCATAGCCTAATATTAGAGCAACATAGAGTGGTACCACGGCTACTACCACTTTATACACATCTTCCCACCCAATCATTTTTTGTGTGCTCTCTTTATAATATCTAAATTTCTTGCACTATACTTATAGCTTGTTAATTAGCTATAAGCAAAATGCATGATAAAACAATGATGTGTTGATCTCAAGTATTTATATGAAAACATTTAGAAAAAGACAAAAGGTATATATATATACAATCAAAATTCAATAAGTTTATTCCATTAACGATGTCATATTATTTTCCGAGCACGTGCGAGAGAGAAAGATTTTAAATTACAGTTTGTAGTTATATTCTGATATTTGATATTATAGAATATTATATATAGAAAATACTATTTAAAAAATTGTTTTTTTTCTAAACAAAAAAAATATATATTAAAAAAAATTGAATTTTATCAATAGAAATTAAAGACGAAAAATATGAAAATAATTTTCAATTTCCATGTCTCTAAGACTTGGAGGAAATTAGAGACAAATTGTTTTTGTGTCTCTAATTCTCGATTGCTAAGTGCAATTGAACAACACTAAGCTTTCAAAACTTTAATTTATATTGCAAAGTAGGGTTTAAAACAAGAAGAGAGGGTTGTAGTGGAATTAGCAAGAAGGTAAGAACGTGTCAATTTGTTTTAGTTTTAGAATTGTCTATATCACTAATGAAATAATTTTAGATATAGAAGAGAAGGACGTTGAAAGAATTGGATTCCATGCATACATTTTATAATTTGATATATTGATTCCTGAGGTGTGACACGACCGAGTGAGTGAAGTCTTAGTGCATGCAAATGTGTGGTTGCTATATCCACCGCGTCACTTATTTGTGGTCAGCAATTTTTTATGTGCAAAAAGAATAAAGAATAAGGTGCAGCTAGCTATACACAATAGTACTCCACTCATTGTCTTTTCTTAATTATATTATTATTATTATTATTATTATTATTATTATTATTATTATTATTATTATTATTATAGACACCAAGTATAAGTATTACAACATTATAAAATAAAACAAAATATTTATAGTTACTTACCATAAACTAATTTATGTTTGGAATATATTATTACGAGATTTAGATCGGGTGCAGTGTGACGGTAGCTTATTAACAAGCTTAAAAAACGATAAAATAGAAAAATGAAAAAATTAGTTGATTCATAGATTGTTACCAACTCTAATGGATGCATTTCGTAATTAATCCTTTTTTCTTTGTTCTCAATTATAAGAATTCCACGTAATTATTGATAAACTATGCTACTGTTGTTTCAGAAATTTAGATTAATAAAGGAAAAACAGAACATAAATTGCTTCAGAATTTTTATAACATTTTGATGACCGACATTGCACTTAAATAGTTAGGTTTCTCCTAACAATTATGGGTCATGGGTCACTTTAGAGAATTTAAACAAGGCTACAAAATAAAGTAATATAGGAAAAATTACTAAATGCACCCCCTTTGAAAAATAAATAAATAAAAATAAGATAGTACCAATTACTAAATGCACCACGTTAGAATTGATAACAATCCTCGAGCCAACCATTCTTGTTTATCTCTCTTTTGGGTCTAGTAACACAGTTACACTCATTTCCATTGTATAAGATTGGATAGTTTAAATTTTAAAGAAGATTTTAATATTTTTTTTAATCTAAAATTGAGTTTGAAATTTTATATGTTTGATTTTAATTGAACGATCGAGATGAATGTTATATCACAGAATTCAATTCTTAATAAAGTAAATTCTTTTTTCTATCGCTACTATATTATATCCATCCACAAAGTCATAATTCAAACTCATTTTTTATTTGTTTAAAGTGTTTGAGTTTCTTACCAAATTTTTATTAATATGTCTATCCACTTCCTAGCTTTACAAATAGTTTTTGGGATTTTAATTTTATTAATTACTGTCTTATTGGGTATTATTCTTAATTAGCACACACAAAATGAGTTTGCATAAATCAGCTACAATAATGTAAGCATCCTAAATTCTTTCTTGTGATTGATACAGCCACCACTAATAATTACTTTTATAAGTTAGAAGGTGACAACACCAACCAATAAATAAAAGAGACATAGAATTGGTGCGTGTGCTTGAGCATCAATCAGTCCATCACATAAAATCTTTGAATTTTTACTTTGCAATAAAAAAAAATTATCAATTTATTATCTTTAGTAAATTATGGTTTGGTTTTGCCTTAATTAGTAATGAACACAATTGCTTGAGATATCAGTATCATATCGAGAATAGATTCAATTTCTGTATAGAAAAATTCCAAATTCGATCTTTATGGATAGCTAAGTAAGTAAGTACCCCATATACATTGTTACCAATGAATTAGAATTAGAATTAGAATTAGTGAAGTGGGAGCATACATAAGGTGATAAAATTCAAACAATTCTATGTCTCTTTTTTATTCCAATTTATCTGTGAAATGTGAGTGACATACATGCAAATTAAGTTGTTGATATTCTTTTTACTAATTGACTAGTATATGTTTTATTGATTTGATATTTTGTGTCATTAAATCAAATAACTACATGCTGATTTATATGGATTTAATTTGTTTAGGTACATTCATCTTTCTTTTTATTAGGTGCAAATAAAATAAAAAAATTTGCAACTAAAAGGCCTAATCTTTCTAATTTTTGCACCTAAAAAATATATTTAGTTACAATAAATAAAACGTCTCACGAGTGTTAAAAGATACTACAATTAATAACTTAATTAAAATATTTTGCATCTTAAAAAGCAAGAAAGGTAAAATTTAAATAAAGTTATATTAGATTATTATTATTAGTATTAAAAAAGCATCAATATTTTTTTTATTAAGGTGGTTTTTAAGAATTCTTTTTAAGTCTTTATAAGTGTTGGGTTGATACTAGATCCGAGTGATTCGATAGAGATAATTTAATAGCAAGTGATTCAATAGATTGTAGATCGATTTTAACATACTATCGTAGAATTTGGATTAAACCTTATTCGACTTCTACAAAACTGTAAGGTAAGTATTCTATTACCCTCACTTATACAATTATTATCATACTTTATCTTCTCAAATTAAGACTATGAACGCAATTTGTAACTTTGACAAATCACACATTAGAAAGTTTGAACGTGAAGTTGATGACCTTGACTAGGTCCAGTCCAAGGGACAAGTATTCTAAGCTAGACTCAAAATTTAGGATAAAAAAGTTTTAAAAATTCAATTTAATTATATGAATACATAATATGATAGATTAAATATAGATGTTCACTTAGATATCTTGATCAAGATAAGAGCTCTAGATATTTGCGTTGATCCATATTCGAACCTATATAAGTTCATCAAAGCTTAATCTTTTTTATTTTTTTATCAAACCTTATGTAATTTTTTTATTTTAAAATGTTTATTACTATAACATTTACTTTAAGGCTCTAAACAATGTTGGGTTGATCCTAAAACTCGATTAAAGAAGAACAAAAGATAGCTAATTATGAGCAATCAAACATAAATCAACCAACCCAAGAGGTTGAACTAGTGGTCACCAAGTTTTATGTGGATAAATGAAATAAAAAAAACAAAATCAAATCAACCAAACTGTTACTCGACTACACTAATTTGCTTTCTAATCCGAATAAATTTTAAATTGACTGGATTCTTTTATTACTTAATAAGTGGATGCAACGCAATCTAATTTTGTTGTTTTGGAATTGTCTACATCTAAAGATGGAATTAGTGTGTATGAGTGTTAATGTTTATTTGGGTATCTAGCACCGTTGAATGATGTCCTTTTTTTCTAATCTCAATTTATTAATTAATATAATATATAGTGGTGTCAAGAGGAGTTTAAACCTGCTTTCTTCGTCACCTCAATTTAGTGCTCATGTATGTGTGATGTGTATCACTACAGCTATTTGTTAATGGCTAATGCTATTATGAGTATGCATTTAATTAATCAAGAAATTAAGAAGTAACTAGTGTACCACATTTTTAGATTTCATTTAAATATGCATGTAATGATGTGTTGCCACATCATTTATGTATTTTCAATGTAATTAATTGTTGTCATATTGACTTTACATTACATAGACATTAAACTTCATTTTTAAACTAAAATATTTGAATTCTGTAGAAAAAAAACTAAAATATTGGAATTTGCATTTAAAGGAGAGAAATTATAATTTTTTTATTCTGAATTTTTTAAAATTTTGAAGAAAATAAAGAAAATTTTGAATAAATTAAAACACATATTATTTTTTGGAAAATATGTCAAAATTTAAATTTGCAAACCCCAAATTTAATTAATAGTTAAAGAAATCTTTGATCTTGATAACAAAAATTTAAACGATTTACCAAACTTAAATACTACTTATAAGTCGCATTGCAAACAAATTTATTTTATAATATCAATCAAACATTAATGTCTCTCTTTTCATTATACACTTTATTATTTGTTAATTTCTCTTCTTTTAATTTTATTAATTTATCACTCATATATCATTGATAAAGGATAATTTTGTAAAGTAATTCATAATTTCTTACTTATACAAAATTAACTACAATTGTGTAAAATAAAAAATAACTTATGATATGAGCCGAAAGAGAAAAAAAAAATAGGTAAGGTTTCTGAAACATAATAGTTCATGGGATAATTAGTAAATTAGAAGCCCTCCATTCAAAAATAAATACGAAGATATGGGCATTCAAGTCTAACATACATGCAAATGTTGTTTCTTACAACAACAGAAATAAAGTAATTATTCAAATCTAATATAAAAAACACCTATGACGACGAGACAATGATGTTTTGTCTCCCTGAAGATGCATGTTTTTAACGTTTTGATTATACTCTTTTAATAGAAAAACTTGATAGGAGGAAGAGTACTAAAATGACTGATATACTACAAATTAGAGATCATATTTACATATCCGTTATGATATAAGATCGGTTTAGTTGATGTGAAAGAGTTAAGAAGTAGAGTTGTAAAGTGGTTTTAAATTCAATTTCTACATTGAACATAATTTTAATCAATTAATATATTAAGATTATTCGTTTTAGCAACAAAAATAAAACACTTATTTGCAAAATTTAAAAATTTAAATTGTCGACACTTTCAATTTTAAATAAAGTGTTATCTAAAATAGTTTTTTTTTTATTTTACACTACTTTTTTTAACAAATTTCCAACTTTTTTAATTTAGTGCATAAAACGTTACCCTATATACACCTAATTATATTTCTACACTCACATTTTAATAAAAATTTGATTTTACTTTTTTTCGAAAAAAGTTCAAATTTTATGTATTTTGTTACATATTTATGTTTTCAAATTTTTAAAATAAGATTTTCATTACACAAATGAGTTCGGAAAACATAAAAATAAAAAAAGTTTTTCGAAATACAAAATTTAAATTTTATGAAAATATTTGTGTTCTAAAAATTTTGAAAAATAATTATCCGAAAAACAAGTTCTGAATTTTCAGTAACACAATTGTGTTTCACAAAATTTAGAAATTTTTTCCAAATTTTCGATGGCACAAGTTTCGGAAAAGTTGAAAAACGATTTTCGACACAAATAATTCAAATTTCCTTAAACACATTTACGTATAAATATGTTATGAAAAACTTTTAAAAAAATTTCGAACACACAAAGTTTAAATTATTTTTAAATACATTAGTGTTCAGAAATTTTTTTTAAATGTTTTTCGAAATTTATATTAAATTTAATAATTTTAGAAAAAAATTAATTTTTAAAAAATAAAAGAGTAAAATATAAAGATATAGGGATAAAAGTAAACGTGGATTATCCGGTTGATATTGCTATCGGCCTGCCAATCGCTAGAGGCTGACAACCCAAAGTAGAAAAGTATATCTACTTTTGAGAAAATTGTCTTTCGTACCCCCTATTTAATCTTAGTACAAGTTGTTAAAAACTCAAAATTACCCACTTTATTTTCATTCAGTAAATGGTAAAAGAAAATTACTCTAAAATCTTATCCCCTCAACCAAATTTCTGGTAGGTAATTTTTTTCCCCAAAAATTTTAGTACCCAAGTTATAACTACTGAAAATTTCAAAACTTTAAAATTTACAAATTTCCGATACGTTATTTATAGTATCGGAAATTTCAAAGTTTTGAAATTTTCAGTAGTAACTTTTTCTTGACCGGAAATTTTACAAATCCGATATGTAATTTTTTTTTTTTTTTACTTTTTATTTTTGTTGAAATATGGATGGAAAAAACACCACCATTGTATATAGATTTGACTGAAGCATTCACAATTGATCAAATTTTTGAGTCATGGGTAGCGGTCATATCATGGGCAAGAGAGGTTGGTCGACAAAATCGAGTAAGTGTTATCATAACTCGCTTTGACGTAGAGACCGGAAAGAGAGGAAGAAATTCTAAATTAATTATTGGCTGTGATAGAGGTGGAAAATATAAGTCAAACACAAATAACTCAAGTACTTCAACAAAAAAGTGTGGTTATCCGTTTAAACTTCAATCGAGACCATTGAAAAATGCTGAAGGATGGATTATTAGTTTAGTGTGTGGACTTCACAACATGAGTTAGTGGCTACTTTTGAGAATAATGCATTTATGGGGCGATTAAAAGATGAAGATAAGAAACATATTGACGAACTGACAAAGTATCACGTTGCACCGAGGCACATCTTGTCATCTTTGAGAGATCGAGATAAGGAGAATGTGACTAATATTTGTCAAATTTATAAGCGACGAAGCACATACATGAAGAATTTGAAAGGACCTAGAACTGATATGCAACATGTATTGAAGTTACTTGAAGCTGAGAAGTATGTTTGTTGGACTAGGACTCATGGAAACTCCAACGTTGTGATGGACATGTTTTGGACGCACCCAGATTCCATAACTTTGTTGAACATGTTCCATCTTGTATTAATCATGGATAGCACCTACAAAACCAACAAGTATATGTTACCATTGTTTGAAATTGTTGGTGTAACTTCAACTGGGTTGACATTCAATGTTGCATTTGCTTATAAGGATTGTGAGCATCAAGAAAACTTTTGTTGGACATTGGAGAAGTTAAAAGAGTTGTTTGTTTCAAACACCTCATTTCCTGCATATGAAGTATAAAACTTTTGTTGGAGTCTCCATGAGCCCTAGTCCATCAAACATACTTCTCAGCTTCAAGTAACTTCAATACATGTTGCATATCAGTTCTAGGTCCTTTCAAATTCTTCATGTATGTGCTTCGTCGCTTATAAAATTGACAAATATTAGTCACATTCTCCTTATCTCGATCTCTCAAAGATGACAAGATGTACCTCAGTGCAACGTGATACTTTGTCAATTCGTCAACATGTTTCTTATCTTCATCTTTTAAGCGCTCCATAAATGCATTATTCTCAAAAGTAGTCACTAACTCATAGTTGTGAAGTCCAGACACTAAACTAATAATCCATCCTTCAGCATTTTTCAATGGTCTCGATCGAAGTTTAAATTGACAACCACATCTTTTTGTTGAAGTACCTGAGTTACTTTTATTTGACTTATATTTTCCACCTCTATCACAACCAAGAATTAATTTAGACTTCCTTCCTCTCTTTCCAGTCTCTACGTCAGAGCGAGTTATGATAACAGCTGCTCGATTTTGTCGGCCAACCTCTCTTGCCCACGATATGACAGCTTCCCGTGACTCAAAAATTTGATCAGTTGTGAATGCTTCAGTCAAATCTATACAAATTGTTGTGTTTTTTCATCCCTATTTCAACAAAAATAAGAAATTAAAAAAAAATTTAAAAAATAAAAAATAAAAAAATTACATACTGGATTTTTGAAATTTCCAGTCAAGAAAAAGTAACTACCGGAAATTTTAAAATTTTGAAATTTCCGGTAGTATAAATAACGTACCGGAAATTTCCGGTTAACAAATTATACTATCGAAAATTTCAAAGTTTTGAAATTTCAGAAAGTTATAAATTGGGTACGGGATATTTTGAGAAAAAAAAAGTACGTATCAGAAATTTGTTCGAGGGAGTGAGATTTTAGAATAAGTTTTTTTACCATTTACTGAATAAAAATAAAGTAGATAATTCTGAAATTTTAACAACTTGTAGGACTATAGGGTTTAATAGGGTACAAAAGGAGCTTTCTCATATGACATTTAGATTTTCTACGGGTAGACTTAGTCATCCACGATCCATCAAATTTTCAAAATTACCCTTAAAATATTTAAATAAAATCTGTTTAAATAAAGTCTTTCATTCATATGTAATATTGTGTTGAAAAAACAAGATTCATTATTTTAAAATTAATTATAATAAAAATCAAACATACTTTAAACTATCTCATATGAACTTTGGTTTAATTGAAGGAATTTTCACCAGAATATCCTACTTTTTAAGAAAAGTAACCAAATTGTCCCACTTCGAAAAAAAATACGGAATTGCCCTAATTTTTTTTTATATTTTATTTATGGGTATAATTATTATTTTATTAATTAAAAATAATTAAAATATTTTAAAAATCAAAATAATAATAATAATAAATAAAATAC
>JBBPBP010000003.1:2228701-2254587 GCA_037974735.1 Cicer chorassanicum
AAAAAACCAAAATAATAATAATAATAAAATAAAATACATTATTAAATAATAATAATAATTTTAATAATAACAATAATTTTAATAATATTATTAATATTAGTGACTTATTGTTAATTTTAATTAATTATAAATAATTATAACAATTAAAAAATCAAAATACTAATAATAAATTAAATTATATTATTAAGTAATATTAATAATAATAATAATAATAAAAAGAAAATCAGATTAATAAACGAAAATAAAAATACATAAATTGAAAGAAAAAATACATTAATTGAAAATAAAAAAATACATGAAATTAAAATTAATTATTTCCATCTAAATGTCCTCCAGTTCCACATCTACGCGGTCGTCGAACTCGTCTAGCCCTTTGTACGGCTTGAGGTTGTTGAGGTTGATCATCAATTTGATCATTATCCTCGCTATAATATGTATGTGGATTATAATCACTATCACCTGTTTCCATGTAATTTTGAGTTTCGACGTTATACATAGAATCAAAAGCAGCATAAGCCGACTCGGGAGTTGTGCATTGAGTACCAAACAATAGAAAATTTCAGTCCTTGGTTGATGAACGGGGGTTGGTATTGGTGGCACTGAAGGAACGTAGTACTGAGTCGGTATATCTGCAGATTCATGTAGATGTGGTGGTGATAATAAAGATGGTGTTTGGTGCATGGTATGTTGTTGTGGGGTTGATTGAGGGGTTGAGTGAACATCAGGATATTGAAGGTTGCAAACGTGGATCTCTCATATATCTTTCCACATATATGTATAATTTGGTTTGATTTCTGAACCAATTCATATATTCTTTACTGTGGCGTAAAATACCTTCTACGAATTGACCTTGCAATACATAATTCTGACGTTCATTCCAATGTTGAATCTCATCTTTCCAAACCACATACCAATTATCATCGATGCCACTCCTCATGTCGACCTCATGGTACATTGTCATATCATCTGGTGGTTGCGGAATTTGTTGATGGTAGCCGAACTGAAGTGCGACTCTATCTGCCTGATGTTTTTCGACGATATGATAACAGTGCAGATAGGTAGATGCAGTCCAAGTGTTCATCTCTTGTTCGGATACCTCGTGTTGGAACCCGAGATACGGTCTCCAGCGAAACTGATATGTTAAAAATAGGTTAATGTAAATATTAAAAGGTATAAAAAAAATATAATTAAAAAAGTTCAACTAAATGTGAATGAATATATTACTTCTTGAACCATCATATGATCGATTGTATTCCGGTATCCCTCTACGTCGTTGTGAGGAACTCTACTGAAATTTAGACCACCGGAATTAAATCTGTCGAATATATAAAAAAAAAAATTAATAAAATTAGTAATACACTAAGTAGTAAGTTTTAAAAAGATATATAAAAATTAATTGCAATAGTTACCTTTGTGCAAGTGGAAATATCCATGCATTGGGTGATTCTGGAGCGACACAAGTCAAACGATACCATGTCCAGTTTTGCAACAACAATGCACATCCTCCGATAGACATTACGCCGGGTTTTGTAGCAAGGCATAATTCTCTATAGAGCGTTGCTAAAACTGCCGAACCCCAACTATATTGAGATGCTTTATTTAAATCGCCTAAAAGTGAAAGATACTTTAAATGGACACGATTGTTGGATTTGTCCGGCATCAACAATCCTCCAATCATACGTAGTATGTATGCCCGACACGATGCTTGTTTTTCTAATTCGGATGCATTTTCACCAACACCATCAAAAGTATCTTTTAGCCATTTTAATTTTATAAAATTACCCCTAGTTGCTCGCTCAGGTGGGATAACTCCTAAGTATTCTTGACAGACATCTTTAACATTCACAAAATTCGAACTGCTAACAGGAAAACCAAAAGTCTTTAATCCTAAAATGTAGTACACGTCTTCTAAAGTAATTGTGCACTCACCTATTGGCAGATGAAAAGTATGAGTTTCTGGTCTCCATCTTTCAACCATAGCTGTAATTAGGCCGACATCTATTTTGTAGTTTCCAAATTTAATCACTTCACCAAATCCGGCCTGTTGCAAATACGATAATATAGCTTCGTTCGGTCTTTTGTTGGCATGACCATGACATTTTAGTTTGTCCTTGGATGGTATCTGAAATTAATAAAAAATTCAATATTATTGACAATAATATAAAATACTAAGCTAATTTATTTCAAAATAATATATATAACAATAATAAAAAAAATTCAATATTATTGACAATAATATATAATACTAATCTAATTTATTTCAAAATAATATATATAACAATAATAAATAAAAAAATCAATATTATTGACAATAATATATAATACTAAGCTAATTTATTTCAAAATAACATATATAACAATAATAAAAAAAAATCAATATTATTGACAATAATATATAATACTAAGCTAATTTATTTCAAAATAATATATATAAAAAAAATCAATATTATTGACAATAATATATAATACTAAGCTAATTTATTTCAAAATAATATATATAACAATAATAAAAAAAATCAATATTATTGACAATAATATAAAATACTAAGTAAATTTATTTGAAAATAATATATGTAACAATAATAAAAAAAAAATCAATATTATTGACAATAATATAAAATACTTACAAATGCGTTAATGTATCGAATGTCAGCTCTGTGATTCGTAGATAATTCCATCAGTAATTGTGACTTTGAATGTTGAAGAAAGTGTTAGCTATGTGAATTATAGTGGTGAGTTTGACAATGTTGAGGAAGTTTGATTGGAAAGGAGTGCTTGGTGGCCTTATATAGGAAATCGCAGGCCCAGATTGCAAAGCCTTACTACACGCGCCCAGTTGGACGTCGCATCCCCAGGAAGCGATCCCTTAGGGACATCGCATCCCCAGGAAGCGAACCCTTATGGACAGATCTGGGCCGCTCATTTCGTTTAATCAATGGCTGTGGATCCTTGTTACAATCAATAGTGTGGATCCGGACAACATACCGCAACAAGATTGGATTCAAGCATTTGATGGAGATAGCCGTTGGGGTCATATGACCACCAACCTTGTGGAGTCGATTAACGGAGTATTAAAAGGACCACGCAATCTTCCCATCACTGATTTGGTGCAATCAACATATTATAAAACAGGGACACTGTTTCCAACCATGGCAAAACAACACGCATCAATTTTAGCTTCTGGTCAGGTATACACAGAACCATGCATAAATTTTATGAAATCAGAAATACGTAAATCCAATAGTCATAGAGTCGATAGTTTTGATCGGAGCAACCATACTTTCATGGTCCGCGAGACAGTAGTTCCAAGAGAAGGGCGGCCAATTGGTCATTTCAGTGTAAACCTTCTTAACAATTGGTGCGACTGTGGGAAATATCAAGCTAAACATCTGCCTTGTTCACATGTGATAGCAGCATGTTCTAGCATCAGATTATTGGAGCTTTATACCTGATGTGTATAAAGTGGAAACGGTACTAAAAGTGTACGACGAAATGTTCAAACATATACCAAACGAAGGATATTGGCCAGAATATAAAGGTGTTAAGGTGTGTCACAATCCACTAATGCGGAGGGTCAAGAAAGGTCGCCCAAAGAGCAAACACATTAAAACAGAAATGGACACTATAGAAAGAATGTCAAGAAATTGCGGATTATGTCGGGTCTCTCGTCATACTAGGAAACATTGTCCAAATGCTGCTGGCACATCTACTCAAAATTAATGTATTTTTTCTTTAAATTAATGTATTTTTTATTTTCAATTAATGTATTTTTTCTTTCAATTTAATGTATTTTTATTTTAGTTTATTAATATAATTTTCTTTTTATTATTATTATTATTAAAATTATTATTATTAATATTACTTAATAACGTAATTTAATTTATTATTAGTATTTTTATTTTTTAATTGTTATAATTATTTATAATTAATTAAAATTAACAATAAGTCACTAATATTAATAATATTATTAAAATTATTATTATTATTATTATTTAATAATGTATTCTATTTATTATTATTATTTTGATTTTTAAAATATTTTAATTATTTTTAATTAATTAAATAATAATTATACCCATAAATAAAATGTAAAAAAAAAACCTAAAAAAAATAACTCCTTCATCTCGTCGCATCCATCAGCAACTGGAGTTAAAAAATAGGACAATCCTTAATTGAAGGCTTATAATCATTTTGAAGAAGAAAAAAAAATCCTCGAGGAAACCCCCAATATTCATCTCCAAAAGAGAAAAAAGAAATCCACAAATTAGATCTCCAAATTCATCTTAAACAGATAACTTCAACTTTATATTCATCTCCAAATTCCAGATCCTTTTGTTTCCCCTATTTCTTTTTATTTTTTGAATCGCAACAAATCCCTAAACCTCTTACACAACAAAAATCACCTCAACGCTAAAAAAAATCAATTTGTGGCTACATCTGCTATATTTTTCACAGTTACAATTTGAAAGGGCTTTGGTTATGTTAATGCCTCACAAATTAAATATTGAAATCAAAACAGAAATTACTAAAAAAAAAAAATTGAAACCCTAAATCCCAAATTTTTTAGTATGAAAAAATATAATTTTCTTGAAGTCGTAGGTCAGATTGAGAAGTTGTCGGAGACTGACCAAAATGATGAGCTTGATCTGGCTTGGAAGGACGTACTTTGTTCTTCCTCCTCGCAATCTGACTCATCTATCGTTGTTGTGGGTATTGAGGCTTTTTTTTATGTTGGTTCATCTAAAAGCACTTTTAAAAAGGGAATGTAGAAATAATACTGGTGGTAGATTAATGGATCTCTTAAATATTTGTTTAAAGATTCTATCTTACAATATTGAAGAGCCCAGCCCTTGAATAATCTCAATACCTGAAATCATTCACCATTAACTCTCAACCTAGGGATCCCTTGGAATTACTCAAAATAAGATTAGTCTACGCATACTGAGAAATTAATTGTCACGTTTTAAATTAATTGTCACGTTTGGTTGTTAACTGTTAACTATTTTTAAATTAATGATTGATTGAGTTGATTTTAATTAAAAATAAAAATTAATCATTTATTAAAACACTTTTGTTGATTGAAGTTAGTGGAGTGAAATTCATAAAGGCATATTGATGAAAAATAATTAAAAAACTGTTGCATGGTATTTATTTTCAAATATAAAAAAGTGTATTTTTCAATGTAACATTTTTTTTTTCTTCAATTGTATCATTTTATATTAATAGTAATAGTAAATGGATCAATAAGATTAGTTTAGTAAAATTATCATCATTTCTCTCTTCTTTTTTTTAACAAACTAGTCAATTATTGTATTGAAAACGGTAGAAGATTGATATTTTACTCATATAAATTATTACTCTTTTTATCCTAAAATAATTGAGTAATTTGAATATTTAACACATATTAAGAAAAGTATTATATGAAATAGAAAGAATATTAGTTTTATCAAATGATCCACAATAGATATTGATACATTATCATTATCATAAATCCGTAATAAAATATATTACATTATAACCAATGCAATTAATATTAATTAAATGGTACAATTAAAAAAAATATATATTAAAAATAAAAATATTGATTATTTTAAGATAAATTTTTTTTTTTGCAAATAGACTAATTATTTTGAGACAGGGCGACTATTAAACATGACCGAATTCATTCTCATTTTAACCATAAATATCAATATTTATGACGTGACTTATAACGAGTAGTCATTTGCATTCAATAATAACGGTTTACAACTTTAAGATGAAAAAGAAAATAACGGTTTACAACTTTACTTGCCTTAGGATCACACGCTAGGCCAAAGACTGGGCCAAATTAAGGATCCATTTATCTGTTTCACTTATATTCAAAAAATATATAAATAAATAAAAGAATAATATTTATAATAAACTACCATTATCAAGTACTCATATCAATGTGTTTACTATTACCATTATATAAATTTAAAATGAAAGATATTGATTTTAAAGTGATGTAAAAAAGAATAATTAAATGAGATAATTGGAAAAGTAATTATTAGTATTGCATTAAAAATAAAAAAATAAATATCTTTTGTCTTATAATAATTGACTTTTTTTAATTTTTAATACACTTTTTTTCATTGTACAGTTTAATTAATATTATTGAAATCATTTTTAATGTAATATTTTTTAGGCTAAATTACTCATGTGGTCCCTTAACTTAATTTCAGTTAACATTCTAGTCTTTTATCTTTTTTTCTCGATTTGGTCATTTACTATTTATTTGATGTTGTTAAATATCAAAATACAAGTTTATTTAAAGATTTAAGTTATGAATTTGATGAAATTTGCATTATATTGAGGATGATAATTAATGTTATGGGTTTTGTTTGAAATTTTTGATGAATTTTTGCAAAAAAAGAATAACATTGTAGACATTTTAAAACATAAAAGACCAAATTGTCACTGAAAATTAAAATAAAGGACCAAATCGAGAAAAATAAATATAAAATACTAAAACGTTAACTGAAATTAAGTTAAGAGACCACTGATGTAATTTAACCAATTTTTTATTATACATTTATGTTATTGATAATGAATCAATAGTTATAAGATTAATATAATAAAAATAGTATGTTATCTATTTCTTTTATACAATTTTTTTAATGTGTGAACTCTCTGTTATACTCTACCTTAAAATTTATATAACAAATTGCCCTTTTCTTTTTCAAGAGATTGCAAGGCGGGATATTTTTTTCTTGAATAGGAGGTCACATCCTGCGACCATCTATTGCCATTTATTTTTTTATAACAAATAATTAATTGTTAATTTAATAAATAAAAATAATTAAAAAAAAAACAAATTATATTAATAAAATCAAACAAAATACATTTAATTGAAAAAAAATACATCAAGCAATTGAGTAGATGCGTCAAAACAAAACAAAATGCGTTATATTATTTTAACAACTCTCTCTTATTTTGGATAAACATAAATTAGCAACTTTATTATATTTTGTTAACAACTTCTTCCTATTTTTCTCTTATATTTTTTATTTTTTATTTATTAAGTCGGGAGAAAAAATAAGAGAGAGTTGTTAACAAAATAGAATAAGATTGCTAATTTATACCACAAAATAGGAGAGAGTTGCAAAATAGAAGAGAATTGTTAAAATAATACACCACCTTGTTTGTTTTAACATATTTACTCAAGTGCATTAACTTTGATATTTTAGAATTCAGTACAAGAATTAGGGGTTACTTTGGTAATAGTTCAATTTAGTAACTAGGATCGAATTAGAAACCAACTTTGGATTCAAAGTGAAATTCATCCCTTACATTTTTCTTATTATAAAAAAGTTCAATTATATTACTTTTGTTAGTTTCAAATATTATTTCAATCAATTCAAAAAATAATTGTTCAATTTTAGTAATTAAACACAATTCGATAATATAATGCAATATTTGAGTTTGACATTTGGTACTACCATTTTAATTATTATTTGCAACGATTTACACTTGCCGAAACGTATTAAATATATTTTGTTTGATTTTATTAACATAATTTGTTTATTTAATTATTCGTATTAGTTTTTATTTATTAAATTAATAATTAATCATTTGTTATAAAAAAAATAAATGATAATAATTGATCTCATCCTCAAGAATCAAGATGCAACATTTGGAAAAAAAAATATTCTTGGTCAGTATCTTCGTTTTACGACCTCATAAAATAAAATAAAATTATATATAAATTTTAATATAAAATATAATAAAAAGTTTTAAATAAAAAAAATATAAACGAAGTTCAACAGAAAAATTAAAATGATTCAATTATTTTAAGATAGGATTAGAATATTTATTGTCATTTATTTATTAAATTAATATTTTTTGAAGACAACCTTTTTTTATAAATAAATTAATTATTTATTGTGAAACATAAGGGTACCGTACTCGACACTAAATTTTTATCATGATTGGGATGGGATTTGACTTATTGTGTTGAAAAATGCGATTTGAGTTATTGGAGTGGAACTCAAAAATCAAATGGTACAAGCACCCTCTGGGCCACAATTTGCAGTCATCGTCAACATTTCTTATAAAACATGACTAGCACTCTAAAGAACTTAAATAATATTAGGTAAATATTGATCGCGACATTATTTGTTATGATTCAATGAATTCGATTCAAGATCAAATCAGAAATACTTAGTCAAAAAAAGCAAATAAGAAATACAAAGTGACGGTTGATAAAATTAAGAAAGTATTTGCATCTATTCAAGATAGCATCGAATTCATAATTAGCATGATCAAGAGACTCACGATGACAATTATAGTTATAACTATCTCTTCATTATTTCTAACTCAAAGAAAATATTATGTAGCCCTAGTTTCTCACTTCTTATAGATCCTTTAAGAAGACTTATAGTTTTACGTAATTTCAAGAGAATAAAAACAATAAGAGACTCGATTCGTTATGATGATCACAAATGTATATTACTAAAATTAATTAATTTTTTTCTTTTAAATATTGGATAAAAACCGGCGTCAATATTACACTTAAAGAAATTTGTTAGAGAAAACTGTTAATTATCCGAATAATCGTGTTGAGCTCAAATTTCCACAATATCAATTTGATGTTTCGCCTTGAGCCAATTACAAAGAAAAATATGTCCTCTATCCATAATCTTATAAGAAGACAACATTATTATTCCAATATTTTTCAATTCAAGCTCACCAAATACTTCAAAGAGTTAAAAGCAAATCATACTCTCATTTCATGTTCATTCCCATCTAAAAAAGAAAAGTAATGTTCCTTCTAAAATATTTTATTAAAATATTTAATTTATATATATCGTCGGTGTAAACAGTTTTACGCTTTGAGTGAATCACAATTGTTCGATTATTAAAAATGTTTAATTTTGATCATAATTACTTTAAAAATCGTATAAATGGTAAGTTTTGATGTGCTAACAAAATTTTACATAGATAATATATGAAAATAACACTAGCATGCATATGTGCACCACTTTTCTTGATAAAAATAAATTAGTTTAAAATTTTATATGACTATTTAAGAAAATGTGTTGATATCTCTGTCTCTAATTAATTATAAGTATCAAATGACTAAAAAGGTGTCTCTAAATAGAAGTCCTTTTTATAAATTACAAGATGCATTTATTATTTTCTTCAAACATAGATATCTTATTAATACTACAAATTTATTTAGAAAGATAAAAAAGTTAAATTGAATATATCCATGTATAAATAGTATTTTAGGAACATCTATATGTAAAATTAACACATTAAATTAATTACCTACTTTTTTTATTATATGTGAAAAAGTAACGAGGGTTTATAATTAGAGACGAAGATGAAGATAGTATATGATTGAAGAGTAAGGATAAAATAGCAAATGTAATAGTTTAATCGAATGATAAAATTGGAAGAAAAAATATTATATCAAAATTTGGTATTCTTTTTATACATAAATATAAATATAGATATTCTTTTTTAGAAAAATTAATTATTAAATAAAATAAAATAAAGACTCAATTGTAAATAAAATAATTCAAACTGAACACCAAAATTTTGTATTCACTTAACCATCACCATACTTTAAGAGCACTTTGTTTTTGTCTGTTTTACCAATTTGGTCAATGACACAATGAGTATATATATTTGTTCAGATTTTAGGAGCCCCACTCGTAGAAATTATCTCTTGCTTTTAGTGGTGCATAATAATGTAAGAGAAAAATTGAACTGTTGCATTGAGACGAATCTTAACCAAATAGTCCATTAATGGACCAATCTATATAGCTACTACTTCACAATCTCCCTCAAAGCATGCAAGAGAGAGATTTAAGACAGTTCTATGAGAATAGATAATCACATTTTGCAAAAGCATCTTATAGATATGGACAAATGTACTAATAGGCTAATCAGAATACACCAATTCTAAATTTTAATTGGACCAAATTTTAAACTCATAAATGGATAATTTTTGTCAACAACTAGGAAATAAATAGACTAGAAAAAATGAATCATATATATACTTAGTGGCATCGTCGGGATTAATATTAAGGATTACGAACAAAATTCTAATATTTATATAAAAGTAAATGGTTACTAAGTTTGGTTACTAAGTTTTTTTAAATTTGTGACTTGTTGTCACTATAATATTTGAATGAATTGAAATTAAAAAAAATATCATCAAATTTCTCTTTTGTTAGAAATTTTGTAGAACAAATTAGCTAATAAAATGTATATTTAATAACTAAACTAAATAATGAAAGATACATCTTAAGACAAAAATGTCTAACAAAATACACATTTAATTATATTTGTATGTCAAAATAACTTAGTAAATTATACCCAAAAAAAACCTAGTAATTGACTAATCATATGATCATATAATAATTGACTATATATAACTTAAATAAACCAATAAAACTTGGAGGACCATGACATCTATAAGTCTAGCTTCTTCCTCTGCCCATGTATATACTACTTTTGTCTCATAATAATTGTCGTATTTGACTATTTAACGCATATTAAGAAATGTGATAAATAAAAGAAAATGAATAATAATAACTTTACTAAATTACATTTTTATATTAACTATTGATGTATTATCATTATCATAAATACAAAGTGGTGAATAATAAATTAAGAGTAAAGTATATAATACTAATTAGAGAATATAAACGAAAAATGAAATTAAAATCACATTGACAACTAAAAATGACACTTTTTAATTCGATAATATTTTTCAGACAGATATTATGAAAGTGATTAATATACTAATCTTTATGGTTGGTGGAACATGTTCCACAAACTGACAAGCAATAAGGTACCGTCATAGTTTAGACAAACATATAAGCCCCCAAAATAGTGTGGAAATATTTAAATGTCAGGACTATTGAATTAATTAAATCCCTTTCAATCATGCCACACAATATCTAGAAGCTAATAATTTTATTCATTTCTCTTATGATTGATTGGTATTATTGTAGAAAGAGAAAAATAAATTAACATAGAAAGCAAAAGTAAGAAGGAAAGGAAAATGTTGACTTAGGAGAATACTCTAACGGAAAGATAACTCCATGGAAAATTTAGGTCCACACAAGTTACATAGGAGAATACTCAAACATAGGTAAATTATTTGGTTCATTTAAAGTGTAATCTCAATTATTATTATACTCAAATTTGTGATTTGTTATCATATTTATATCAAATTAATAGTTTTCTCCTTTGTCGTAAAGAAAATTCAAATCAATAGTTAACCATACTTACTCTTATTATTCAGTATAGAAGAGTCTGATCCAAAGGTAAATAAAATTTTCATTTTTCTTTCTCTCTTACATCCCTTCATTCAAATAATATATGATATTGCATCATCTCTTTATTTTATTTTTCCAATCAACATTATTTTCTCCATGTTCTCCCAATATTAATCAAATCAAAAGCACATGCAAACATTACTTAATCCTTTTTACTGTCATTACCAAATAATACAACATACTTGTAGAAGCAAACAACAAAACCCAATTTCAGTCTCAATGTATTATTTTATCACCAAAGTGACAACAAACTATTAAACAAAATTCAACATTGAATTTCATTTCCAAACCCTTCTGTAGAAGATTTATTAGCAGCAATGAAGATTGTAGGTGGTTTTGTTACAGCAGCTAATATATCAGCATATCCAACCACACCAACTAAAACATCATCATTCTCAGCTTCAGTCACCCAAACATGAGTTGCTCTATGAGATAGCATCTGAGCCATTACTGCAGCCAATGAACTAGTCATTTTACACGTCAACGGCGCGCTTCTACCCCTATACATGCTCCTTGAACCAAAGTTATGGCTTGCCGAATTATTGAAGAAACCGATACTCCTACTACTGAATTTCTTTGGCTTTCTCGAACCGCCTCCGTTAACCAAATCACTATCTCCGGTTTTTGAATTGACACATAACTCGGGAAGTGATCGTGAGGTAACATTATCTTCAACTCCCATGACGAACTGTCCTGCCGAGAGATTGGCTAACGCCCATGCAGCACCTAAGTAATCACATTTCCATAATCTGCATGCAGAAATTTCTCCGATGATCTTACATTGACCGTCCGGCGTGCTTTCTATTACCGCAACTGCACTAGGATCTTGAGGAACCTTTTGAGTTGCTTCGAGGGCGGGAGTGGAGGATTCGATATAGCTGTAGTTTGGATTAATTGCTCCAAGAGTGGAAATGGAAGTGAGAGGAAGTGGAGCTAGAGCTCCAAGACAACCGATTATGAAACGGAGTACATCTTCTCTGGAGAGACAACAGTACTTATCACGGATAGATGTACTAGACGATGAGTTCCGGTTTAGGTTTGCGAGTAGATTGTTGCTGCTGCTGCTAGGAGATTCAGGATTCCTGTTCCACTTGTCATAGTAGATAACTGAAAATCGCTTACTCATGCCCTTCCATAATATGCTTTTCGGAACGAGCAAACGTTTCACACCTTGCTTCATCATGTCTAATGCATCTATCAACCTTAATCAGAAGAAATAAATCAGAAAACTGACTGTTCAAATTAGAACTAAACACTTCAATTCAAACTAGCTTTAAAATGTAAATTGTCTAGATTTTTCAAATTAATCTTATATCAAATGACATTTCTTAAATTTCGATGCCTCTTTTGAAATTCCCATAGAGTGAAAACAGAAAAAAGAGGAAAATGAGGAAACTTTTGACTCAGATATGACATGGTTAGCTCCAAATCATAATTCATCGGATTTGTTTTCAGACACTGCTCAAATAAGAACTAGTTTTTCAAATTTTGAGTGATCACCAAACAAACTTTAAAAGAAGCTTCATTAATTATACTTAGTTATCAAGTCTCTAAAAATTGACAAACACCCATAAGCATTAAGCCATTTTATTTTGCGATGATAAGAAGGATGATCACACATTAGCAGAGGAACATTTATCTTATTTTGGCTTATCCCAATATCAGATAAATACAAAAATACATCATGCATTTTTTTACATAAAATGCTTCACCTTTGTTCTTAAAAAAGGAACGGTAGCCACAGATTCAAGGCTTTAGGCCACCGTATATTTAGGATCATATATAAGGTCCCAAATTCTGTTGAGAATGAGACAGATAAAGAATAATCAATATCTACACAAAAGTGTGAAGAAAAAAAAAAACAAAGAGAATAATAAATTAGGGAGAAAAAGTAGCCATACGCCAAGGCCAAGTTCAAAGATACTAAACATGCACCCTACACAAAAGGGGATTATTAACAATCATTAGACATCCCTTTCCCTTTTGGTAGCCTAGAATCAAAAAACATCATTTCCCTTTAAAATATATGGTAAATTCTGCTTTACTCCTTCTGCCATGAACATATGAAAACCATTAACATTAACATTAAGGACAGATCCTAGACAAAACTCAGGATGACGGGCTCAAACATACATTCAATTTTCATCTATGAAGCATTTGCAGAGACACATATACCAAACACAACACTGAGACATAGACACTGTTAATAATTCAAAAAAGTGAAACGTAATTACATCGTGTCGGTATGAGACACTTACACATCTGAGCAAATATTATAAAACAATTCTTGAACTTCCTAACAACACACACCAGTTAAATTCACTACAAATTAGCAGCACAAATCACTAAAAAAAAAGTATAATTTTAGTTTTAAACCATGCCAACAAACATAAGGTAGAGAGATTATTAGGACCTAATCTACTCTAACTAAATCATGAATTGAAGTTCAAGTTCTATTCAAATTAAATTAATTCAAAACTAAAACTAAATGGAAAAAAAAAAGGTACTAACCTTGTTCCAGGATCAACCAACCTAAGCAAAGAATTATTTGGAACAACAACCTCAGAAACAGGCATCTTCAAAGCCTTATCTTGATCCTCCAAAAACTGAGTCTTAGCCAAAAAGGCAACAATATCAAATGAACTAAGAATACCAACAAACCTCATCTGTCTCATATCACTATTCTCAATAACACCATGAGATCTCTTCTTCCAAATAGGTATGCTACCTTCAGGTGATTCCGCTATTGCTCTAATCGCAGATTCCACTGTCTCAGTCTCATGAAACTCAACCAACTCCGGTTTCCCCACCGTCAGATCTCCCACCACATGATGAACCAAAACTGACGCCATTAAAATTCAAAAGGGTATTTGAGTTCACAACAAAGATTCAATTTTTTTCCACAGAATTAAAAAAGTTGAAATTTTTAGAGTGATTGATGGCTATAAAAGGGTATGGAGAAAAATGAGGAGAAGATCAAGGGCGTTAATGGGTGGTCTGTGAAGGATTAAGATGAGAAAAAGGGGAGAAGAGAAAGAGTTTTGGATTGCCATGGAAGAAGAAGAAGGTTATGGCCCATCCATCAATTAGAGGATTGAGTTTTGGAATTGGTAACTGATATTGGAGAAGATGATTGGATAATAGTAATACAGAGATATGGTTACGAAGGTTTTGAATATTGAAAGAGGAAAAAGAAATGAACTTGGGAGGATGGATGAATGAAGAAGGTGTTTATGCGGTTGGGGAACTCTGAGATAGATAAACACAGACTCAGAGACACAGATTGTGTGAGAGAGTTAATGTTCTGTGTATATAGCAAATCATGTTACTTTTTTTTTTATTTTTTATTTTTTTTCTTATATTAAATTTTAGGTTTAATTATGGTTTTAGTCTATCTTTTATTATCAATTTATGAAATTGATCATTTCTTTTAAAAGTCTATAGTTTTAGTTCTTTTTTCAGATTTTTAAACTAAAAAATAACGATTTAATATATTTTTAATAATGTGACATATAATTATATGATATAAAATTATCTAGATGCATTTGTTATTCATATGTATTTAATTAAATTAGAAATATAAAAAAAATCTGAAGTTAAAATCTAAGTTTTTAATGCATTTTATTACAAAATCATGAGTGTTAATCATTCTAAGTCATATGTCATATTATTTAAAACAACTCAAATCATTATTTATTCAAAAATCAGAGGGATAAACCAAAATGTTAATTTTCAAAATAAGGGATCAATTCTGTGAATCAATAAAAATAAAAGAACTAAAACTGCAATTAAGTCTAATTTTTTTTATCTCTTTACCCTATTTTTGGATTTTATTTTGGTTCCTAATTATTTTTCTTTTTGTTTTGATCTCTTAACTATAATTTGGTTAGTCAATTTGATTATCTCTGTCAATTTTAAGCTTAAACCATTAAATTAATCTCTTATCTAGGATGTGTGACTCACCCATTTAAAAGTCAATATTACGATTTTCAAAGTATTTGAATAACTGTTGTTGGAGAAACAAAACCCTTTCAACCCAAACCCGTGGCTACAACAAGACTTCTCTCTCTCTCTCTCTCTCCCTCCCTCCCTCCTAGGGCTTCTCAACTCTTCGAGGGTTTTTGCTCTTCATTTCTTGACTCTCTCTATCTATGTGTGTGTTTAATTTTATTGGTGTGTTCTTTATTGCTTGACATGTTTGTGTTTCTTGTCGTACCACTTTAGGATTTGTTGCGATATTTGGTGAAAAATATGAAAAACCCTAAAATAATGAAGAATAAACCTGAAATTTTAAAAACCACTAATTTTGACTATTATATAAGTGAGTCAAACATTCTAGTCAAGAGACCAATTTGACAAGTAGGATTTATTTAACTGTTTGAGCTCACAGCTAACTGAAATGATCAAACTAACTAATAAAACTATAGTTAAGGGGTCAAAATGGAACGACAAATAATTAGAGGAACAAATTAAAACAAAAAAATATCGGATCAAAAGAGTAATTTACCCTACAATTTAATAGTACTATATTTGAATGTATTTTTGCATTTAATTTTTTTTTTTTTTGTGATCAATGTTAAAATTTGATCCCAACATGGTGTGATGCAAATGGTAGAATTATGAGTCGGTTGATTATTTTATCATAGTCATCTTAAACATTTTAGAGATTTTATTCTAATCTTAAAAACTGAACCCTAATAAAAAGAATGTGTAATTTTAATAATTAAAAACTATTTCAAAATATTATATTTTGATCAAATGAAACACAAAAAACACAAACTATTTTATTTAAATTATAAATAACATATTAATACAACTTAAATTTAATATCAGCATTTAGCTATTTAAAAAGAGTCATCTTTCTAACATTTTTTGAAGCAAATTCATCAATTTAGTCTTCATATTGTATTGTCTACAAAAGATTTTATTATATTAACAAAAATGAAATCCCTCACCAATTGGAGACTCTCTGGAGTTAGGTTGGAGGCACATGTTCATGGTCAACCTTATATTTGATCTAGATGTGATTTATGAGAGATGAAAAAAATATATATTTGAATTGTCAATCCTTTAAATAGATATCAGTTAATTTAAGTGATTAATCGAGATAAACTTAATTCTTTGATATCAAGTGGAAGGATATTTTGACAAAATATAAAGAAGAAAAAAAAAAGGCTTGGAGTAGCTACATGAATTAAGCATGACATATTTTTAGTGTAAGAAAAAGTGGAAGGGAGGAGCTGAACCCGAAACTAATTCTTAAAAAATATAGAAGGAAATTGGTTTTTATAAGAATAATTATTAGTTGTGTTATCGAAATCAAATGGTCTCACAAAACATTAATTTTAGTTTTATTATTTAAAATATCGAGTTGAAATATAAATTATTTTATTTTAATTGAACGGTCACCAATTTCTACCTGCTTGAGTAGAAGATCTCATACCTTAGCAAATTCAGATCATTTGATAGAAGTTGAAACAAAAATCAAACAAAACAAAGTCTTTTGAGTCATATCACCTAGCAATATTGATTTACATAATGTTTGGAAAGATAATGTTTAGGCGTTTGTTTAAATTAGTGATTAAGTTAATGTTTCATTTTAATTAAGATAAATCATTGTAATTTAGTCAATCATACAGTAAAACAAAAATAGTTTGTTTGTTTTAGCAACAAAAGAAGTATAATAGCGGCTGCGGAACTGAAATCACATTGTGGCAGCGTTTATTGATCATTTTGTGTACTAGTATTGTACACCATTTTTTGTTATTTTACAATTTATAGATAAATAAGTGAAAAATTTATGTGGGGTAAGGAGAAAAAGTAAGGACTAAATACAGCCCATAGCAAACGTCACATTTGCTTCACCCACATCAAATTACTGGAATAGGAATATATGCAATAAGATATGAAAGATAATTAAAATAGATAGGTGATAATGATATTGTAAGAGAGAGAGAGATAAAAAAAATGTAAAAGAAGAAAATTAATAAGTGTAGAAAAATTATAACACTTTTGTTAGTTATGTCTTTATTATTTTTTTTCAATTACATACAAATAAGTTACTTACAAGAACTTAGTTAAACTATATAGTAAATTAAAGTTGGCGTAAGTTTTAAAAGGAAAAGGGAAGAGATTGGCAACAAAAAGAAAAAGGAATACAGAAAAGAAAGTAAAGAGAGGGAAGAAAGCACTCCAAAGCCACTTTATCATCACTGTGACACACACCACCAACCTAAGAAAGAAACACCAATGTAAGTTGTTATTGTTGATGTTCCTCTTTCTCTTTTGTCCTCTCTTCCTTTGTGTTTTTCCCTCCTCATGTATTCATTGTAATCTTCAAAAAAAAAAAAAACTCCAAGTTCCTCTTTTGCATCTTCAAACTCTTCCTCAAAAATCACACCTTTACCATGCCCCTCCAACATTTTACGCATTCACTCACACTCCTTTACTTTATTCTTCTATTTTCAACCCTTTCTCACTCAATTGATATTAACCCACAAGACAAAACATCTCTTTTATGGTTCAAATCATTGCTGCATGACCCTAGCCAAAGTTTATCCAACTGGGTTGGCTCCAATTGTACTTCATGGAATGGAATCACTTGTGACAACACTACTGGTAGAGTGATTTCCATCAACCTAACTTCAATGAACTTGTCAGGACAAATCCACCCTAACTTTTGTAACCTTTTGTATCTCAGCAAGGTGGTTTTGTCTCACAACAGTTTCACATGCACTCTACCTGTTTGTTTTGGGAACTTACTTAACCTTAGAGTTATTGATCTTAGTCACAACAGGTTTCATGGTGGAATACCAGATTCTTTCATGAGGCTTAACCATCTCACTGAGCTTGTTTTGAATGAGAATCCATTTTTGGGAGGTTCACTTCCTTTTTGGATAGGTAACTTCTCTGCAAATCTTGAAAGAATCCATCTTGGTTTGTGTTCATTTAGTGGTGGTATACCTGAAAGCTTGCTTTACTCGAAGTCTCTTAAGTATTTGAACCTTGAAAACAATCTCTTGAATGGAAATCTTGTTGATTTTCATCAGAATTTGGTTTTTCTCAACCTTGCTTCCAATCAGTTTACAGGTACTTTGCCTTGCTTTGCAGCTTCTGTTCAGTCTTTAACTGTGTTGAATTTGTCCAACAATTCTATTGTTGGGGGATTACCTGCTTGTATTGCTTCTTTTCAAAGTTTGACTCATTTGAACCTTTCAAGGAACCAGTTGAAGTATAGAATATATCCTAGGCTTGTTTTCTCAGAGAAACTCGTTGTTTTGGACTTGAGTAATAATGATTTATCTGGTCCAATTCCAAATAAAATTGCAGAGACCACTGAGAAACTTGGCCTTGTTTTTCTTGACCTTTCTTATAATCAATTCTCTGGTGGAATTCCATTGAAAATTACCGAATTGAAAAGCTTGCAGGCCTTGTTCCTTTCACACAATCTTCTTTCAGGAGAAATTCCTGCTAGAATTGGAAGTTTGACTTATCTTCAAGTCATTGATCTCTCACACAACTCTTTGTCCGGTACCATTCCATTCAGCATTGTTGGGTGCTTTCAGTTGTATGCTCTAATACTTAATAACAACAACCTTTCGGGTGTAATTCAACCGGAGTTTGACGCGTTGGATATCTTGAAGATACTAGATATAAGCAACAATAGGTTTTCTGGGGTTATTCCACTCACTTTGGCTGGATGTAAATCTTTGGAGATTGTAGATTTTAGTTCCAATGACCTTTCTGGATCTTTGAATGATGCAATAACCAAATGGATAAACCTCAGGTATCTTTCTCTTGCTAGGAACAAATTCGATGGAACCTTGCCTAGTTGGTTGTTCACATTTCAAGCTATAGAAACATTGGATTTGTCGCACAACAAGTTTTCTGGATTTATACCTGATATTAATTTGAAGGGTAGCTTAGTATTTAACACAAGGAATGTTACTGTTAAAGAGCTTTTGATTGAAGAAAGTAAGGTTGAACCAAGAGTTTCAGTAGTTGTTTCTGATAACAATCAGCTTAGTTTTACGTATGATCTTTCGTCGATGTTTGGAATCGATCTATCCAATAACTTGCTGCATGGGGAGATTCCAAGGGGCTTATTTGGCCTAGCTGGCCTACAATATCTGAATTTGTCATACAATTTTCTCAATGGACAGCTTCCTGGTTTGCAGAAAATGCAAAGTTTGAAAGCCATAGACCTGTCGCATAATTCCCTGTCAGGACATATCCCGGGAAACATTTCGACGCTTCAAGATCTAACCATCTTGAATCTGTCTTATAATTGTTTCTCGGGGTATGTTCCTCAGAAGCAAGGGTATGGAAGATTTCCTGGTGCATTTGCTGGAAATCCAGATTTATGCCTGGAATCTTTGAGTGGAACATGTGATGATGGAAGGATTCCATCAAAGCAAGGCGGTTATTTTAGGGAAGATAAGATGGATGGACCAATATCTGTGGGGATTTTCTTTATAAGTGCCTTTGTTAGTTTTGATTTTGGCGTTGTTGTTCTATTCTGTTCTTCCCGGGCAAGAAAATACATTCTCCGAACAAAAGCTTGATTTGATGCATTTCATTATGACAATCTTTCTCCTGTAAATTCCACTTTGTAATTTGGTAGCTGTCTTCTTGTTTCAACTTTCAAGTGTACACAGACATCCTGTGTCTCATAAATGACACAACCAAATGTCATGATACGAGTTTAAACATTTGTGACTTCGGATAGAGTGTAACTGTAAAGACTAATCCTGCATCACTCGGTTGGGAAAGAATGGATGGTTATGGTGAAAACTTTATCCAAGAAAAGACAAGTCCTACGTCATTCAGTTGGTTGTTCTTCTTTGCTAGAACTTGGTCGCTCAACTTTACAATGCACATTATCACATTCATTCACATACCATGTTATTTATAATCAGTGGAGGCTTAGCAGGAAACATGCCTTTGTATCTAGTCTAGTTATTGTGAAATTTTGATCTTGGTCATCAATTTGCAGATTTATTAGCATGTTCATGTTTATAGAACATGTATGATTCTATCTTGGTTATGGGGAACCAAAGTTTCCCTTTAGTTTTGTTTTGCATTTGACAGCAAATTGATCAAGTATAGGGAACAGTTGTAAGTGCAGGCAAGATAAATGTGGTAGTCTGGTATGTACTCACAAATATAATTTTATTTTTACTATGATTTGAAATGATATTCTCACAAGACTTTTTCCCTTACGAAGAAGAACCAGTAAACTTACAATGTTTAAAAGAATTTTTATTTATGGCGTATTTGTGTAAGAATTTAGAGGAATTCGTGATAATAGCTCATGATATATCTTTATGTCTATAAGCTGTTTTTGACATTTTATTAAGATCATCTTATTTTTACTTATAAAAATAACTCGTAACTTTATTATAATAAATAAATAACTTAGGAAAATAACTTTATTATAATAAAATAAATAACTTGGGAAAATAACTTCAAATTTGTAAAATTGTTTAAACCACATCCCATCTTTGATCATAGAGATAATTTATACACCTTAGCATGCCCAACAGAGATAAAAAATAATAAAGAAAATGTATAGTTATTCAACCTTTCAATTTCATTTACCATACTAGAAAGGAACGAGTATATGAAGAGATGATCTGGGAGTGTGAAATTTTCAGCAAAATAAAGAACAAATATAAATAAAATCAGATAGAAGCTCAATTAGTTGGTTGCAAAGCAAAATATCAAAAACCATGAAGCAAACTTATTGTTTATATTGAGCTGTGTTACAAAAAACAGCATGTAATTTAATTTAGCACATAAAGTACTCCGTATATAGAACAAATAATGTTAATACAATGGGTTCTATCAATCTCTTCCACTCACTTCCGCATGGTACTTGTGGTGTGCATGCAATATGCTGTAGCCAATGAGTCAAGTCCCGCAACAACCAGTAACATGTCCTTCTCAAGCTTCCAATTCAACCACGAATGCCAAATTCTATACCAAAACCAACCTTACAAAACCCCTTAATCCCTTGTTGAACCAATTTATTGCTCATCTCGTATGTTGTTCATTTGAAAGCTACATTCCCATTCCTATTTGCAACTCAATAGAAGCCAAGATATAAACAATAATAATACATCGTTTACAACCACAGTACTGTTCTAATATTTGATAGGACCATCTAGGCTTCCGGATGCAAACTGCCACAGCAACAAAACAAATAATAACATTTCAGTTATGTCATTAAAATTCAGGAAAGTTTGTTTTAATCCAGAATGTTTTGCAGCCATGTATGCAAATAACAATATCGAAAACAAATTCGGCCCATTTTGGATTAGTTTTTAGCATATGATAGTTTCTTAATTAAAATAAATTTAAGGTTCTTTGCATACAGAAAAATCCTCATAAACAGTTATGGAGAGTTAACTGAGAAGGCATTTGAAAAATTTGAAAGGCAAAAGCTAATTTCAATTTAAACAATAAGTTGTTATTAAAAAAACTTGTAACAAGATTCTTTTAATATTTCATTCTTCAAGTGTGTGAGTGTTTTCTTTAATGTGAACATTTCTACATGTTAAAGAAAGTGAAATTTTGCAATTAAAGAACCCAGAAACATACTCATTATATTGTCAGTAACTGATGAAGCAAAACAAACCTGCTGAACAATTGGATTTGTTGAAGTAGTAAATTCATGAGTCATTCCTTCCCAAACAAGCTTTCCCTTGTGTAAAAACAACAACCTGTACTTATGCAATATATTTTCAAATTAAGGTACATCAATTGTGGGCAAATTAAGAGGGTTCAGGAGTACCAACTACCAAGAAGATGTTCAACCATCATGTGAATCTCCTTACCTATCAATGGCTCTTTTAATGGTACTATGTTGGTGAGTAACTACCACATAAGATGTTATATTCCCAGGTTTTCCAAGTGCATCTCGCCCTTTTATGTGCACAGAGCGAATCAGATCCTCAACAACGGTAGATGCGATAGGATCAAGTCCAGCTGTTGGTTCATCATACAAGAGCACCTATACATAAGTGTAAAATTCTGTTTATATTTTTAGGGACATGAAAGAGAGAAAGGAAAAGGAAGGAGGAAGTTGAATGTTGATTAAATAACAGTAAAAGTCACATCAGGGACAGGAAGTATCTGAGAAGTTGCAAAATTTAGTGCTACCATAAAATAACTGAAAGCCATTGAGTCTAGTTTTATGAACAAATAATAACTAGGAAGAGGATAAGCGCAAAGAGGGAATTATTTACATAAAATGATCCCTACTTTTTGCATTATACACAAATATGTCCGATTTCTCCTCAATGTAATCGTTGGCAATGGCACTGATGAATAAATAGTAAAATTGTGGACTTCCAGATATAGGCAATAACATCAACTGCAATAGATGTATAAGAAGTTTCCCCGTAAAAATTAACCGCAAGAACTACATGTGGTTGAGGGAAGATTATTTTTATATTAAAAGTAACAACAGCAGAAATAAGATTCCATGGCCTGCGTTATTGCATACTATCAATTGAATCTTTTCATACAATAAAAGCACAGAACCCTCAGCTATAGAATTCTTTTTACTCTACAGTAAACATAACCAAAGCCAACATCACTGTCTAACTACAGTCGCATTTATTCCTTATGAAAGTCAAATTAATAGATAATGGTTCAGGAAAAAAGCACCTTTATTATAGAAACTTCCTTCTATACAATATCAATGAAATACAGAACTGAGACCCAATAGTACACAATTGTTAAGATGACTATCTTGCCTCTCAAGTATTGGAGATACCCAGAATTCCCCTCTTAACTTCCACTCTAAAACCAAAGACTCTACTCTGTTATTTCTCTTATACTTTGGGTTGGTCGTAACACAACCCTACTTGTAAGATGAGGACTACCCGAACTTTATAAGCATTACTCGGGTCATGTGGCTAGGCGATGTGGGACTAAACCCATCTTGTAACTGACTCCTCCACTAGGTTCAAACTTGATCACGGGGCTTGGATACCATAACCATGGTCATGTTTGAACTCAGTGAAGAAGTCAGGCTGTTAGACATCCCGTCACACCCAGTACAATGAAAGTGTTGGAGGCTGCAATCAAGGCAACCCAAATGCTGCAATCAAGGCGGCTAGGGGCAGACCGCAATTTAGGCGAAATTGCCAACGGCCTCCTCACACCTAGACCCAATGAACCATGAGCATGGACAATGTGAGTAGCCTAACAACAGATCTGGGACATGCTTTGATACCATCTTACAATTTGGGTTGGATCTAACTTAACTATACTAAATCGGCTTGTAAGTTGTATGTGAGAACTGTCCAAGCTTTAAAAGCACTGCTTAGGCCATATCTCTAGGCAATGTGGGAGTAAACCCAGCAACTCACGCCCAACACAATGAAAGTGTTGCAGACTACAATGAAGGCAACACCAATGCCACAATTAAGGTGGCTAGGGGCACACTGTAATTAAGGCAGGACTTCCAACACCTTCCTTCCTCTCATGCATTGGAGATACCCATAACTTACCTCTCAATTTTAACCCTAAAACAAAAGACTTCTCACTATTTTTTCTTTCCTATTATATATACTCTGCCATTCCCTCTCTAACTACCTAACAAACTAGCTATTACAATAGTAATTTACAATAAACTAACCAACCTAACTGGGGTTCTGCTAACACAAACTAAAAATTGAAGATAATTGTATTTAAAAAAAAATTAATTCATGTAATAAACAAATAACACTGCTTGAATTTATAAATGAAACTCATCTAAAGCAAAGAAAAGTACTAACTACAGACAACCCTGCCTTGTGTAGGCATTTCAAACATTAATTCAGAACCACGCGAAATGGCATTAAGTAGTTGATAATCAGAGGGAGGATTGGACACTTAAGAATATGAAACGAGAAATTTCAGAAGTTAACATACCTCTGGTTCTATTGAATCCTGTGTGGTGTCATAAATAATAGATCGAGCTAAAGCAACTCGCTTTTTCATTCCACCTGATAACTCGGAAGGAAGCCGATCCTCAACTCCCTATAAAAATGGTGGATAAAGAGTTATTCTATACATATAAAACAAAATGACTGTAAAACTAAAATGTGCAAAGCATAGTGCAAATTAACCACTCCAGCTGTATCTATATGAAACTAATTTTTCAATGGCAGAAGGAAAACATATACTATTTTTTCTACTCTTTGATGAAGTATTCACTTCCAGAGATGTTAATGGATGAACCAAGTATTACACGTATATGAAGTATACCTTCAAACCAACTGCAGCCAAGGTTTCCTTGACAAGCTCCGATATCTGTTCCTCAGGCATGCTTGAGTGTTCATACCTGAACAATAACAAGGTCAGAAACAAAATAGAAAAGGATTGCAGAAGACAGAAATCTATTAAATACACAACTTTTATCACCCTTCACACAACAATCTTAAAAAGGAAGTGAAATTTCAAAGTCAAGATTAAGCCTGCGTCTTACAAGAGAAAACCAACATTTTCGCGAACAGTCAAAGAATCAAATAGTGCCGCACTTTGGAACACCTGTTTACAGATAAATAAATTAAATTAAAGCTGACAAAGTAATAGCACTTAAGAATATGCGTGTCAAAGATAACTCTGAAACTTACTAATCCAATCCGAAGACCAGATATCTCATCATCACTTATCAAACCACCTCTCTTTCTACCTCGGATATAAACTTCTCCCTGATCAATAAAAAGGGGTAATACTCAAGAGGTAAGGTCAATTATTATTCAATAAAAATCACATGCCCAAATCTGGCACTTACCTTGTCCGGAGCAAGAAGTCCCGCAATAATCTTCAAAATTGTAGATTTGCCAGTTCCGGAGGGGCCAATTATTCCAACAGCTTCACCATGCCTGATCTATTCATAATGTAAAAAAGAAAAGGTGGAAATATTTTAGTAAGCTCACAATCAGCAAGGCCTCCTCCAACTTTTCCCTAATAACTTCATTTATAAAAAAATTGGTTTTTGATAAAGCACTAGTGTTGTCAACCACGGACTGCGAAAAATAGTGGTTTGTTCAAATTTCGCTATGCAAGAGTGTTATAGTGCTACTATAACTGCTATTTGACAACATTTTGTATAGCAAATTGCAGAACAATAACAATTTATGCTGCCCTATAGTGCTATAGAAAACACTTTGGTATAGAGTTTTTTTAAACTAACTTATGAAAATAATTTGTGATATATCTGTAAGCTCTTTTCAGTTTATGCAATTTTGATCGCCATCCCCTCTTCAATATCTTATACATAAACTCTTATATGACAACCAACTATTGAATAAGTACTTAACTAAGTTATCTATCATAATCAATGGAATTACATATAAGAGTTAAACCAAAAGGCCAAAAGATAAGTAAGAACAATCATGTAATGGATCACCTTGAAGCTGACACCATTTAAGATTTTCTTTTCCCCAAAAGACTTGTAGACATCTCTACACTCAATAAGAACATCAGAATCATCCTCATGATCCCGCACTGTGCTTAATTGTTCTGATTTTGATGAACCCTAGCAAGTAGCAATACACTTGATGTCACAAAAAA
>JBBPBP010000003.1:2254642-2269925 GCA_037974735.1 Cicer chorassanicum
CAAAAAAAAAAAAAAAAACCAAACAAAACAAAACAAAACAAAAAAGAATAAAATTTGGCGATGCCCAGAAAACCAAACTGAGTTACTTACAAACCCCACATGAAAAATAAAACAAAAAAGACGAAAACAAAAGGGGGGAAAGCAAAAAGAAATGAACTTGTTGAAGTGTAATATGAAATAAGATGAAAAAAATATATTAGTGTTACATTGAATTGAATGGCGGAGGAATCTTGAGCGTTGAAGTTTCTTGGAGGAGCGATGCAAGCACAGACAACCTTATTAATGCGTTTGTTGTGATAGAATGGATTGGCGTTGTTGCGATGAGGATGAAATGTAGTAGAAGGGGAAGGAGTTTGTGAAGTGAGGTAAAAGAAAGGGTTGGTTGAGAGGGAAACCATGGTTTTGGGGGAATTGAAAGGGAAGAGCTATAGGGTGGTTGAAATGGAAAACATGTGATTGATATGGGAAAGAAGAGAGTGTACAGTATTGAAAATGATGAGTGAGTGAAATGGGTAGTCGGTGATTTTGAGAAGAAAGGAAAGCAGTTTCTGAGAAGATGGCTTGGCGGCCTCAGAAGTGAGAGGGCCTCACTCCATCGATCTGTCTCTTCTTTAATTCCTTTTGTTTTTTCTAAAATAGTGCAAACTTCAAAAAAACAAACTCACACACAAATATATGATATTTTAAGTTAAGTTAGATTTTTTGAATAAGTAATTCTATATTTATTAATAAATTTAGTTTAATCTATAAAAATAACTTAATGAGATATAATTATTCTTTTAATGATGATAAAATAGTCATTTAAAAATAAAATTTATATTAATTGAGAGGTATTAAATGATAGATATATTTAAATAAAGTTAAAGTGAATTATATTTGTTCATATTTAAGACTAGTACGTATATAAATTAAAATTTGAAAGATTTTAAGTTTTTTGCTTTCATATGTATTTAGTTTTTCTTTTGTATTTTTATGTAATTTTATCATCTAAGTGTGATGTTGTTTTGTTTGTCGTCTTAGTGTCGCACTTTTTTTTGTTATCGTTTTGGTTTGATGTTCATTTGGTTCACGTTGACAAAGTATATTTCGTCCATTATAAATTTCAATTAATGACTTTTGTTTTATAGGAGGCATGAATATTAGGTGTATTTCACTTTTATCATATTTGTAGGCATGTTGCTTAAATTGTCGTTTTTTTGCTATTAATTTTAAGATGTGAGTTTGTTTTTAGATCTTATAAGAAATTTTATAAAAATTTGATTTAATGTTATCTTGATTAATGTTGGAATATCTATATAGTAATCAACAAATATCTTGATTAATAGTGTAGAGTTGAATAGATCTATGATGAGTAAAACCATTTTAATTATTTTTAAAAGAATTTTCTGAATTTATATTATATCTGGTTTGAATTCATAAATATAATATTTTTTAGTAAAAAAAGAAAAAAGTTGTCGAAGCAAACAAGACAATTTGTTTGGATTTTTATGCATGACAGGTTGTTAACAATTTGTTCATCCCAATTTATTTGTCGGTAAGCTTCATTGTTGGTTGCCTCCCCCTTCTTAGAGGTGGTGGTGAGCCCAATAGTTTGATGGGGATAACCGGAGAAGTTTGATTGAGAAAATCAAAGGCTTGATTTGGTAGTAAGAGTCCATAGTATATCTTGACTAATCTAGGATGCTCTTGAAAATGTCAAATGATTGTTTATGATAAGATGTTCATCTTCCTACCACTTATACCTCGTATATCTAATAATTATCTCAACTTATTCAGCATCACAATGGAATTTAAAATATTCCGTTGATTGATTATATCTTTTTGTCTTTTTGTCGTTTGAAGTTTCTTATATTAGAACCAATTATATAATTTAATAAATCATTTTTTAATCTAAAGTGTTTTTTCATAGAAAAATTAGTAATTTTTATTAAAATATTATTGTTGAATCTAAAAGACCTCATATTTAAAATCGTCTTAAGTCTCACTATGTCGTGAGTCGGTCTTGATGATATCAATAAGCGCAATCAAAAAATTGGTCGAAGTTATGGAAACTTTAAATTATTTTCAAACATGTTCACTTAACTTTATAGATTTTGAAAGATAGTCTCCAAACTTAAAAAAAATGATGTTGTAGCCTTTTTGTCTTATATGTAGTTTGACCGAGGAAGATGTTCCACTCTTTTAAGGAATGTATTTGATCAAAACATGTCTAATTTCAATTTTCTTTGGGTGTTTATTTTGAAGCCAACCAAATTTATTTCATTGGCTTGAAAACGAACCAATCATGACTCAAATGAAGAAATATGTTTTGCCTTATCTTTATGTTAAGATATTTGGTATGCTATAAAGAAAGTCAATTTTGAAGGAAACAAAAATTTTCATGTATGAAACCATCCATAAAGTATGAAGTGTCATTGAATGAATGCCACAAAATTATGTTGAAAACTCATGCTTTAAATTCCCACACAGTTGTCTCTATTTTCCATCCTGTTTTGGTCTCTCCTTACAAGGCATTTTTATCAAGGAAAAATAAAGAAAATTAAATATGTATATTTTATTAAATTGAAATCAATCAAATCATAATTTTACTCATAAAGACAAAAAAGTCATAAACTATTATTTCTGAGAGATATAAGATTGATTTAGTGACTTAAAGTGGAGGAGATAAGAAATAAAGTGATAAGAAGTTATCAACTTGAACCCCACTATCAATAACAAAAACTAACGATATTAATGTTACTACTTACTAACATCAATCATTATAAAAAATAAAAATTATTATTTCTAAAAAATATCAACCATCATTATAAAATTTATAATAATATTTAAATACTAATAAACGGTTAATTATTTACCAAGACAATATACTGTATAACTGATAATTTATGTATTGGTCAACAAATGACAACTTCAACAATAATCAATTTCATTTGCATATATCAACCCATGTGGAACAGCTTTTGGAAAAAAAAAAAAAAATTAGCCATTATCCAGTTGTTCCTCTTTGGACTTCAGTTTACAACAAAGAGGGTCCATAAATTACAGGAATCCACAAACCAATGAAAAATATAGGAAAAATGTTGTTACCTAGTGTTGGAGTACCATTCTCCTCTTTCTCAATCCACAACAAACCACTTAGAACACCACCAATAACAACACATTACTTCAAACCTTCACTTTCAAATTCAACAATAATCACAAACATGTCATCATCAAACAGAAAACTTCCCATTCTGTTATTTGACATCATGGACACAATTGTTCGTGACCCTTTCTACAAAGACATCCCTGCTTTCTTCGGTATGTCTTTCAATGAACTCATAGATTCCAAAAACCCTACCTCATGGATTGAATTTGAAAAGGGTCTCATTGATGAGGTAAAACTATAAAGCGACAAACTTTGGGGACCCTTTTTCATGTTTTGTATAAAGATCAACACTTTTTTACAATTGTGAATTCAATTTGTAATTGGGGCATTTGGGGGATTAACGAAATTTCAATCATTTTTTATTGATTTTTTAATTTCTTAGAACTTTTGCATTGAATGGATTGATAGTTTCTGCTTTTAACAGCACTTTTCTTATCAAGTTGTATAATTTTCTTTCAGATGGAGCTAGCAAGAATTTTTTTTAAAGATGGAAGGGATTTTGACTTAGAAGGTTTGTCTCAGATTTTATTGCTAGATAGAGCTTATCACTTAGTATTGGTGTTTGTTCGAATTCTGCTACACTACATAGCTATAACATCACTATAGTCACTAGTTGAAAGTATTTTGTATTGAATAGCGTATCGCAGAACAATAACAATTTGTCCAATTTCTGCTATGCTATAACGTTATAGGCTTATTGCACTGCTATTTGATAACATTGCTTAGTATTAATCTTCTGTGTGTTGAATTGAATAACTATGATATGCAGATAACTTATTTAATATAATTCATCAAATTGTTTTTTTTTTAAGAATTACTGCTTGCATATTTTGAAATTTTGGTTAAAAGAGGAAGCTGGTTTGGAGGAGTTACAAATTAGCTGTGGTTTTCCCATGTTGTCTGGGGTATTACATATTATATATACTACAAAACATGTTAGCTATCTTGTGACTTTTGCTAAAAAAATGTTATGGCCCTTCTTAAGTTTTAGCAGATTTATAATTAATGGTCACCCTAAAATGCTCGCGTTGGCGATGAACAGTTACTCAATGAGACGTTCCAATTTACAGAAATCTATCTTTAAGTGAACTTCTGTGAGTCCAAGACAGTTTTTGGGCTGGCATTAATTTCTTTTTAAATGATTGCTATTTTATTACCTGCTCTACCAATACTCACCATAATTTTCCTGTAAAACTCAATACCGTCTTTGAAAAAATGTGAAATTGTTTTGATGCAAGACTTTGTAAACTGCAATTATGTTTTGGGTCGCTATTAAGATTAATGTAGATAAGTTAGAATTACAGTGCTGTGAAGAAGTCTGCATTTCCCAATATATATATATATATATATATGGTTGTCTTTAGCCTCCCTTGACCTGTTAATCTTTATATGTTACTTTTCAATTTCATGTGCTAATTGAAATAGATCAATATTTTGGTTGTCAACATTGAAATTCAATGAGAGCACTCTCCTGTGCTCCAAGCCTCTTCTATTTTGATATAGCTACTGACTTGAATGTGTTCTTCTATTTCTATGACAGGCCTTAAAACTTGTATGAAAAATGGATATTCATACATAGAAGGGGTTGAAAAATTGCTTATTGCCTTAAAGAAAAACAACTTCGAGATGCATGCTTTTACTAACTATCCTATATGGTAAGAAAGTTGATTTTCTATGGTGATACTGATATCTATTTTGCTCTTCGTGACGTTCTATAGAATATTTTGTGTTGTAGGTACCAGTTGATTGAAGACAAGTTAAAGCTATCAAAATATTTATCTTGGACGTTTTGTTCGTACGCACATGGTATGATACGTAATTTGTCTGCCGTCAATTAGGCTCCCTCTATGGCTTTTGTGTTGATCATCTTTTTGTTTGATTATGATATTATCTATATTCTAGTTGGACTAAAAACTTATCATTTGAGGGACAAACTATCCTGTCATGCAAACCATGAATATTATTTATAGATCCATTTTCATTGTGTTTCAGGCAAGAGGAAACCTGATACTGAATTCTATATGGAAGTTGTGAGGCATCTTAAAGTTGATCCATCACATTGTATTTTCATAGATGACAGGTTTCTTATCTTTCTATACATCAGATCTTTCTACAACAAAATAAATAAATGGTTTTGTGTAAATATAGTTGAAGTGGATTAGCAGAGTTGAATTTGGTAATTATGAAACTATTGAACTAGTTTATGTTAAAGAGTTTGTGATTTCTATATTGTCTTAGGCCAAAAAATGTGGAGGCAGCAGCTGAAGTTGGGATCAAGGGTGTACATTTCAAGAATGTCGATTTACTGCGCGAAGAACTTTCATTGATGGGGATTGAGACTTCAACAGATGAAGATCAATAGCTTATTTTCCTTGATTCTCTAAATACACCAATTTCTTTTACACTGTGAAAAGGGGATAAACCAAATTCTCTTATAATTGTATATTCAATTATCTCTATCTCCCTTTCCTAACTATTCTTTTTTGTTTATTATCTCTTCATTTTGTAATCATATTCTCTCTTTCCACTCTTATTTTTTGCTAATCGGATCCTCTACAACTGACAATTTTTTTAGATGAAGAAGATCCATTTTCAATTGGAACGAGTTTGGAGTTAAACCGTGGTTTGATATTTAGGTGTTTAAAATTCTTTGGTTTGAAGAAATGTTCAATCAAATGAGTATTGACATGAATGGTTTATTTTCATAATTTTCTCTTTAATTTAAAAAGCATGTTCTCTACATTTTGATAGGAATCACTTGAGGTATTTGACTCAGTTGCTCCCCATAGTAATTGTAATAAATTCGTGATTGATTATGATGTGCTTGTAATATTCACATTTGATTTATTATTTAAATGTTGATATTATTTATTTTATTCTTTAAAGTAATAAAATTACTTTAGAAGTGTCGAATTCAATATTTAGATTCTTTAGATATGCTATGAGACTGATCCTCATTTCGATATTTAAAATGTTTAGACTCCTTAAATATGCTACGAGATTAATCTTCATTTGGATATTTAATCAAGTTCTTGCTAAAAATGTGTTATGCGAGAATCAAATCAACATGCTCCTAAGAAATTCAACTTGCGCAACCAACTTAGTCACACCAATTGGGTCAACTCATCTCTACATTTTATACATATTTTTTTTTTAAAAAAAATTGAAAATAAATTAATTGTAAACTGTTAGAAGAAAAACATTATTATTTGTAGATACTTTTTTTTATTTATAAAAAAATACCATTTGAAGATAAATTTCATGAGTTTAATTGTGATGCACGGTAAGTATAAAAAGTAATTTTGATAAAAGTCAAATATCTATAATGATTTAACGATTGTGATTCACTGACAATATAAAAATTATTTACACTAATATTGTATATGAATTAAATTCAAATTTGATTGTAAGTAGTTAACTATTAATTATAAACATAATAGTGATAATATTAGGCAAAAAAACACTCAGTTTTTTAAGTTTAACTCAATTTCCGTTTAGATATTTTAAGTTCATTTTATCCTGATTTGTTCCTTTAAGTTACATTATATTTGCATTTTTTAATCATTTATTTCAATTTTGACAACAATTAATTCAACTGAAACTTCTAATCATTTGAAAATCTACTAAATTTTCATCAAATCTTATATATGACATTTTTTTTTATTGTCTCTACAACAATTCAAACACACGTATAATCTTAAAAATAAAATAATAAACGTTTATTTATATAATCAATGTCTTTAACTTATTTCACATGCAAAATAGTTTGAATAAAAATAAAAAATCTATGTGAAAATTAAGCAAAATTTAAAGGATTAAAAATTAATTTTTGACAAAAAAAAATTATGAATTAAAAATAGATGTATCAAATTAAAAAGGTATCTTGCCCGCACTTGGAGTTGGAAAAATCAAGTTATATTTGGTGGAGAGAAGATTTTGGGTGGAAGATTGGAACTCCAAAACTGAACAAACATGTCTTTCAGTTGCTGCGTTAAGCCAATCCCTTTGCAGTTACACTTGCACCCAACAACAACAACATCATGCTTCAACCCCCACCTTTCAGGAACAACAACAACAACCTCGTCACTCTCTCTACGACCTCTTGTTCTCACACAAAATACCTCTTTCAATTTCCAACCTAAACTACAACTCAAACGCTCTTTCAACACAATTCGTTGCTCTGGTACTTCTATCCTCTTTTTCCTGTTATGGGTTTTTACTTAATCACCATAAAGTCATAACCTTTGATTATTACACCCTTCAATTTTTCACAATTTACCCCAACCCCTTTTAGGGTTTACCTCTAATTCTATTAATTTTTTCACTACTTACAACTTCATAGATATAGGATTAGGGTCTGTTTGGATAAGCTTATTTGAGTTTATTTAGTGACAATTACATTTGTGATTCTATTTGGAAGATATTATAGAAACAACTTAAGACATGCTCAAAAGTTGTTTTTAGCTTATTTTCATTAGAGATTATGGAAAAAAAAAACTTATGAAAAATGCTTGTAACTTATGCGAAAATAGTTTGATTTGATTTTACCTTTTGTCAATAAAATAGTTTACACATCTTATCCAAAAGTTGTTTTCACAAGCTCTTTAGAATAGCTTATGAAAACTGCTTATAGCTTATAAGAAAATAATTTGATTTGATTTTATCTTTTGTCATGAAAATTGTTTATACATAAACACTTACCGCATATGCTATAACTTGTTTATACATAAACTCTTTCATGTGTCTTTTTTCCTTTTAAATTTTTACCACGAAAAAATTATAACTTTCTTTCTATCTGGTTTTGGTTTGTTTCAGCGTTGACTCCTGAATTGAAGTCCACATTGGATAAAGTTGTTACTTCGAACAAAATAGTACTGTTTATGAAGGGTACCAAGGACTTTCCACAGTGTGGATTCTCAAACACGGTTGTGCAAATATTGAAGTCTTTGAATGCGTCTTTCGAAACGATAAACATACTGGAAAATGATTTGTTGCGCCAGGGACTGAAGGAATATTCCAATTGGCCTACCTTTCCTCAACTCTACATTGATGGAGAGTTTTTTGGTGGATGTGATATCACTGTTGGTATGATTTTGCTTTTGCCTTGGTTACAATATTGGCACAATCAATCAATGCTGCTTTGGTGATAATGTTAACATGTGTTACTTGTTTTTCTAATGCTTGTTTATTTTGGTTTTCTTCACTGATGGAATCATTTGGATTTTGGACACGAGCTAACCGAAATAGCGAATTAGTAATTGTAAATAAGTTAATAGGAAGAGCTATGATGAATTATTGAATTTCACATTTTACATTTGAGCTAGGAAATATGCTAATCATGCTGGTAGTACTAGTGATTATCATGTTAAAACTAATGGAATTATTATTACTAGGTTTAGCTTGTGTATACTTTCATTCTCGTTCTTATGAGATTAAAGATTCAGTAGTTAGAACCTAGAAAGCAAAGGGAAAAGAGTCATATATCTTGAGATTGATATAAAAGAAAAACTAGAAATACCAAAGATGACCAGATTGATTCAAATGTAAGTAACCTGACACAGGTTCTATCATGGTGGTGGCAGAGACACTGTTTTTTATCAGCTATTGCAAAATGCCGGTTTGCACATGTATTATATTTTTGGTTACATTTACATACCTTGCTTCCTTGTAATTGATTCATAAAAGTTGAAAAACAAAAATTTGTTACTCTCAAGTAGGTTCTCCAGCTTTTAAATGTTTACTGCCTGCTGTTACTATTGACTGCATAAGAATCAGTTATTAAGATTATCTTTTTAACATCAGATGAGACTATATTATTACTTACCATCACTTGATTTATAGAAAATAATGGTCCTATTCTCACTTTGTTTACAGAGGCATATAAGAATGGGGAATTGCAGGAACTGGTGGAGAAGGCAATGTGCTCTTGAAGCCTAATTGCTCATGAACAGATGGAAGCAATGGGTTGGGGATGAGGAATTCTCCCTAAGTTATACCATGGCTTGGGGATAATGGACCAAATATATTTGTATGATACATACATTTGTGTCCACAAATGTCTATTCTTTATGAGTATATCACAGTACTATATTTCAATTATCCTGGCATTTGAATGCAAAAGTAGAATATCTCATTGAATAGACAATTTTAGTGCTGGTAGGTGCTGCTTCAAACTTTGTTCATTTAATCAATTTTCTTGCTTGTGTAACAAGATCATAGATTCAAATCGTGAAATCCATGCCATGAGATTTGTAGCCTCGGGTTGAATTTTTTGGTAATGTCATGTCATGGCATGAGATTTGCAACAATCAGATCACAAGTTGGATTTTTTGGGTAATGTTCATGTCATGGATTGAGATTTGTAACTATCAGATCACAAGGTAGCAACCTTAGCTTCCTCAATCCCGGTCAAGGCTCTAAGTAGAGCCTCTTTATGCAGTATACTTCTCTAAAATGGTAGAAGCCTCGAGATGTGTAGTAGATTGTGCACTTAGATATGTAGAGTATGTTATCAATTCAATACAATTAATGTGCCAATGTACAAGGGAATTGTATTACCCTTCTAGAGAAATTACACTGTTATCTCTAGTGAAAATTAAAACTTACTCGTCATATCATACAAAATCCATTAAGAATAAAAATCGAAAATTATGTTACATTGTGAATAACTCTCGATTCACAATAGTAATTTCGGCGAAATAAAGTTCAGTGCCACTCCTTTACACAAAATAAAGCTCTGGCCGGCTATGCAAGGTTTGATGAAACACGTATAAACATAGAAAATCACTTTCAGAAGGGCGACAAAGAATGTCAGTCGACGGCAACAACAATCATCAAAGAATACAAGACAAAACCAAAATCTGGATCAGCATGCATTGTCCACAGACAACAGCTTTCAATGCAGGATTATCTGGTTAGGAATATTATGATTTTGAAGAAGTCCATGCTGCATATTCTCCCACTTGAAATTGCACGGATTTTACAATGATTAATTCCCTTTGGTTAGTTTTCAAAAGCTACATCCATGCTTGTAAAAATCATAGAATGGTCCGTCGATAAGGATTGTCATTAGATGAGAAGACACGAATGCTAAGATCCATTGCCTTTTACTTGAGAAGAGTGATGTGATGAGGAAGAGTGAAGCAAAGATTGCGCAGCTAATAATCTGTCCCTTAACATAGCATTATACTCGTACAAATTTTTGAGATTCTTCTGAATATCGGACATGTTCATCTCAGAACCACCCTTGCATTCTGCATCACATTTGTATTTGTATATTAGTTATATGAGCGGTAGTAGAAGCATTAGCTTTGAAACTTAATAACAAAAAATATTATGTTCATTATTTTTATCATGTGATGTTTTTTTACATATATTTACTCAAACGTGTAAAACAACAAAGCTCGAGCTAAATAACATTCTCTTTCCAAGTTTGGTATAAATATAATACTGATAGGTTATATAACTATTTTAGTCTTATGTATGGAACTTGTAATCACAATGTCACCTATGATCATCAGCACTTTAATAAGACAAAATATGGAAGACATTTATGATGGTGTGATAGTGGATCTAAGATCTCAGTTTCACTTTTGAAGCTCAGCAAAGTAACATTCAACAAAACTTATTTCACATCAAAAGAGATTGATTTCAATATCACCAAATAAGTATGCTGGTCATTTATCAATTAAAATAAACACTAATAATTAGTGAAGTGGTATCAACATACCTAGTGAAGGTGGGGGTGGAATAAAGTTCTCATCAATAATAGACGATTCTTGAGGTTGAGATGGTGAGGAATCTCTGCTTGAACCAACAATCTGCTGCTTTTCCGTATTTTCATAATACATTTTCGACTCATTTGTAGATACAAGCGGTTTTTTGATCAATGACTGGAAGAAAACATTGAAAGATTTAATTTAAAAAATGTTTGGCATCAACAATAGATTTTATTAGAAATACTAGCTACAAACAAATCATGCTAACCACATATCTTAAACTATATACATAGGGATAAGGAACATGTTATCTTATGTGAGAGTTCTTGACATGAGATGAGAAGAACAATTATCAATTATGATGTGAACCAAAAAAACTAAAGAACATATACAGTGTCAGCTTTACCTTGTTGGCAGGTAAACTCGGTTTTGTGTACCAATTTATAGAACTTGTTTTGCTCTGCAGCCTTCGTTTACGTGATGACTCACTACCACGAACTGAACGCAACATAAACCCACCACAATTAGGTTCCTTCTTAGATTTATCATAGTTTTCATCATCCATTCTAGGACAACCATAGGTGTACTTTACATATTTCCTCAACTGGTTCAAAGAAGAAATATCAGTCATATAATCAATAACTAAGAACCCTATTATTGAGCATAAGGAAATTAATGTGAACTATACAAGATGTTTTCAGAAATCAACAAAGAAATTACCTTGTCCCAATTATCTTGAGCTTTACGCCGATTTCTAATTGACCGCAAAACACTATCCTCATTTCTGAGCTTCTTTACCCTGTATTCACACTACAATTGTAAAACAAGGTTAGCACAATATGGAATATAAGTATGAAAAAGCTATGAATCTATCAGGCTATAAGCAATCAAATATCTGTGATGAATTGTTAGAAAATACAGAAGAATGTGCATATCTGTGACGAAAATATGGGCCTGTGTCCCAGACTTTCGATACAAGATAAAAATCTCAACTCCTATCAAATCTTCTATATTGATTGAATCATTGTATAACACAAAGTTTAAATTATTTAGGAATCCTAATTGAATAATATCGAGAAAGGAAGAAGTATACCTGTATCATTAGATAGAAAAAGATGCCTATGCTAATGCAATACAAGCCACCAAGGTCTGCAAGGAAGCTCACTGCAGATAAAAAAGAAAAGGGTTAAATTATCAAATGTGCACCAAAACTGAATATTCGAGCAGAAAGGTAGCAAAGATATGATAGTGTCTCTAGCTAGATTTTGTAGTTGAGTTAAGCACAATCTATTTTAATTCTAACAGTCTCCAAAAAGTTAACATATTACAAATTTTTAGAACAAAAACTCATGGCTCAATTGGTTAACCTTATTTAACTATTGTAGAAGATAGCTTGCAAAAACAAGATATAGAAAGATGCTTACCAGGACCCAAAATACTTTGTTTATCAACCTCCACAACATAAGCAGAGAGAAAATTGATATACAATGTGGTGTTAACTAGTCCATCAATAGAATTTTCAAGAGATGTTCGAAGTTGATTTGTATCGCCAAAAACTGAACCCGGGAGGAACTCGTGAAATAAAGGCTGAATGAGCTTTAGGTCATGTAAATTATGGTATATTCGAGGAAACAAGTTGAATTTCAATATATTTGATTGCCTCCCTCTGAATGTTACTGGCCTATCATCAAAAGCGCTTCCATTTTTTAGCGTTCCATTAACAAAACTCACATGTTTTTTAGCACTATCCATTGAAGCGAGATGGAATTCGTAACCAACTGCGGCGGCAGGATTATTTGGGAGATCAATAAACTGCCATGAAATGTACATGTTATCAGAGATGAGCTTGCAATTTTTACACTTGACTGCTACGGTTGGTCCCTTGCTTGAATTGTGACATGAGTAGTTTGCTAAAGTTGACAGAGAAACAACTCTTTCATCAATAAAGCCTGGATTACCGGTAACTAAATTACCGAGATCGCGTAGATTTGCACAGCTCATACTCGATATAGTTGTTATATTGAACTCCATGTCATTGAAAAATGAGGTTAATTCTGGTCCATTTGTTGCTCTTACATTATGAACCTCAATTGATCTCTTTGATATGATCTGGTATAGCAACCTGATGGAAAGTTGAATAAAAAATAATGATTTGTGATAAACCGGAATCGAAGCGTTATAAGGAAAAAAATAATAAATCTCCTTAAGATTTTGTGACAAGGCATCAGAGACTTACGCAGCAAACAAACCAATAAATAGTATCCAACTTGCTATGGAGAAAGCTCCACCAAGTTCAGTTTTGCGTTTGGTTACCACTTTTTGATCATCCTACGAGAAAGAAAAAAAAATGGCACTCAATAATGCAATTTTAACGCATAATGATACAATTAATAACAATGTGCAATTAAGTTTATTGCTTCATGCTCCTTTGGTAAATAGAATGACTTGAAGAGGATAGTAGCTAATAACACTAAACAATATGCATCCTTTGTTGCCGTAGTGACCCCAAAAAGGTTAAGGACCTACTCATAACCAGGAAACCAAATCATCAATAACAAAACAACCACAACATGACCTAAGGTCTGTTTGTATTAGCTTATTTGAACTTATATATTGACATAAGCACTAGTGAGATTGCTTGGAGAGCTTATGGAAACAACTAATGACATCTTCATAAGTTGTTTTCATTTCAACATATTTCTATAAACTCTTTAGGATAGTTTATGAAAACAACTTATAGCTTATATGAAAATAGTTTGACTTTATTTTTATCTTTTGTTATAGAAATAGTGTCGCTTAAACATAAAAACTTACGTGATAAGCACTTTTGCTTGAAACACTTAATTAAGTTGTTTATCCAAACAAATCACTACTTTATATCCAAAAAATGAAACTAAGGCATAAAAGGAAATTTGGGGTAGGGGGCATGAAGCTAAACAATCATCATATTTCATCAAATCAAAGAATGGAACTATATACCATATGGAACAATGTATTTAATCTAATTGGTAACTAATCAAAATAGGAATCAATCAATGAGCTCATCCTTACTTACATCTAATACATACTAGCATAAACTAACATAACCAAACACCAACTAATTTAACTGATAAAGCAGAATTAACTGCAACTAAATTCTACACAGTTTTATTGTAACAAAACAAAGTACTAACCAACCAATGTCTAGTAGCAAAGCAAATATCCAAGCGACTAACAACCCATCTAAGCTGAAACCAAACACCACGGCCATCACCAAGGCTCATAAACCTAAGAAAGAAACAAAAGAAAAGCCAAGAAAGAAGCATAACAAGTGTAGCCTCCAAAAACACAGCTTGTGACTGTGTAAACTTCTTGATTGTATCAAAGCCAGGGAGTGTCTCTGGGAGGCTAAGTGCATAGAAATCAACACCGGAATCTGTTGTGATAGTTGAATTAGCATCAAAGAGGTTACAAGTGTTTGCCACAAGGTCAAGAACATACCCTGGTGTGCAAGCACAAAAGGTGCCATTGTAGGTGATTGAATTTGAGGGACAAGTCATTGAAATTTTGAGAGGTACCCAGTTGAGAAAGAAAGGGAAAGATGGTTACTTGAAGTTAGATTTGGGTTTTTGAATACATGAGATGAAATGGGTTGATCTTGTTTGATGGATTTGTTGGTAGACAACAGAACCAAAGCAAGTAACGTTAGTTTTTGTTTTTGTTTTTGCTTTTGTTTTGTTTTTGTGTGTTTGAGAGTTCCTTAGCGTTGAAGCAGTGGTGATAGATAGAGAAAAGAATTGAATTATGAGTTGTTGTTTTTGCTGTTGTAGCTGGTTTTTGTTTAACTTTGTTTTGCGTGTGTGTTTTGTATTCGTTTGTGCTTTTTTTACAAAGCAGTCACAGCACAGGTTGGTCCGGACATTTCGGTTCTTTTTTCTTTTGTTATTATATGGCCTTTTGCTTATTTGTAATGGTACCACCATATTAATTAATTCTACGTGTTTTTTTTTTGGTACATCTTAATTCTAGATGTTTTCTTTGACTCAATTGATTCTACGTGTTTCTTAATTTTGATTTTCGTTAATAAAAGTCTCGACAATAAAATAAAAGTTAAGATCACATAGATAAACGGATTCTATTCGATTCATATATAATATAGTTTATAAATAATATATTTAATTAAATAATGAGCAATTTAATCTCACGTTTAATATATAAAAAATTTAAATTAAATATTAAAATTAATACAATTCTTAATAATAAAACCAATATACATGAGAGATGATTGATGGATGTACAACACTATAAATACGTTTAAAACATCTGATTATATTGTAAGACTCAAAAAATACATATTTTTTATAAATTTTAAACTCTTTCGTTCTTTATAAATACTGACATGTTACAAGTTATTATTCATTTACTATGAATATATTTT
>JBBPBP010000003.1:2269992-2290413 GCA_037974735.1 Cicer chorassanicum
TAAATCTGTGATAATTTTCTCGTTGTTGGATCAATAGATTTTTTAGTGGGTTTCTCTTTTTTTTTTATTGCAACTCATTTTTTTTTATTGGATTAGTTGATTTCTCGCCTTGGTTGTTTTTTTTTTTCTCAATACACATGGTTTAAGTTGAGTTTTTCTATTAAAATTACAAATTTTAAATTTCTTAAAAATGAAGTAGAGAGGAAGAAGATGGTAAAATAGACAACACAAATATAACGAAGAAAATGATGAAGTTGGTGAAGAAATAAATGACTATTGATTTTGAACAAACTAATTGTTGGTTTTGGTATTTTTTTGTTTTTGTTTTTTTCTTCTGGGTTTCAAGGTGAGTTTTATTTGGTTGTTCAAGGAAACTAAGTGGGAGAAGGTATGGAGGTAAATGATAAAGAGGAAGAAAGTGAACATTGAAGCTAACCGGAAATTTAGACTAAACCTAAAAGATTATAGATATATATTTTTTAAAATGTAAAGGTTCGATCATGAATATGTGTCCGCTTTAAAGAACCGCAATACATTTCCCTAAAATATCATCTATATATTTATATTATATATGTGCTTCCCTTTCGAGTGTATGAGTCAAGTCTACGTGGACTCCGTGTCCGTGAATTTACCTAAACTCTCAGAGTTTTACAAAGCATAAACACTACCTTTAACTTGTTCCCTAGTTAAAACAACTTAAAAGTTGTTAGAAAAATTAATGTAACGAGAGTCATATATGTACATTGTGATCCTTTAAATATATTTTATATCATATATTCCGGCAGAGTTATTAATATTTTACATAAAAATATATTTATTATCTATATAAATAAATAACTGTAAAGCAAACAAGAAATGAGAGGGAAAACTTGTGATCCTTTAAATATGTTTTATATCATATATTCCGGCAGAGTTATTAATATTTTACATAACAATATATTTATTATCTATATAAATAAATAACTGTAAAGCAAACAAGAAATGAGAGGGAAAACTATACTGTTTAGATATAGAATACAAAAAATATGGACATCAGTAAATTATCTGAAATCAGAGTTCTCTCCTACTACGGGCAAGATCACTCGCAAAATCTTCATCTTGCTCACACTGTTCCAAGAATTTCTTATAAGCAGGATTAAAAGCAACAACAAGACGCAGATACTTTGCAGCTTCAGTCTTTTGACCAGAATCATATAGAGTGCTGTAAACCCAAGAAATCCAACCCAATCCCATGAGCAAAATGGAAATAACTGTCAGAAGAGGAAAGTTTCAACACTACATTAAGGTATTTAACCTAGGCTGTACCTGGCAAGCAGCAGCAACCCATCAAAATAATAGCCTTTGCTAGTAGGATCTTCAGGCTCCTCCATATTTGCAACTCTTTCAAAGTGTGCACGCCCTTCATCCCTCTTTCCCTGCCATACAGAAAATTGAAGAAATATGAAAATTTAAGCCAATCCTAAAAAATAACTAGAAGCTTTTAAAATTGCCATGCATGATATGATGCCTACCAAAATAGTTAGGTAAACTGAAAGTCAGACAACAACTGCTACTTAAACCCACACCAAGTTCCAAAATTTGTTTTTAAGAGGAATAGAGGTGCAATTTTCAACCAGGTAACAGGTATTAGGCACTTAAGACACATTCCATGTACTAAATGTCTCAATAGTTCCTCCGACGTACACTCAAGTGTTTTATGGTCATATAAAAAAAAAAAACTTAATCAGGCAGAAGTTTGATAAAAATTGAAGTATGCATTTTACCTGTCGTTCACATGCAATTCCAGCCCATTGGGATGAAAGAATCAAAAAATCAACCTCTTCTGGATCAGTTGGGTGGCCAGCGAGTGAAAGCTAAGGAAAAATCAGTAAATAATTAGGCATTAATGATGCAAACTAAGTGAAATGAGAAGAAATTTCTAGTATAAGTAAATGAAAAAGAGCAATTCAAAAGAATAGTTCATGGACGAACAAATACCAGACCAGATATTACTATAAATAATAAAACTAGAATAGCAAACTTAAAACAAAACGGCGGCGAATATGAACTCACACCTTTGATATTGCTCGCTCAAAGTATTCGACAGCTTCATCATTTATTTGCTTCAGCAATAGAACTCGTCCCATCAAAACCAAAGCTCGCAAGTATTCAGGGTCCTTATCAAGTGCCAGTCTGTATATGGGAGTTAATAAAGCATTGCCCCATCAAATCAGAGATAAGGCTTAAAATTCCGTTAACACAAGGAGAAAGGATAACTTTCTTTAGTAAATAAAAAGGGTAACTTACTTTAGTAAAGGTATTGCACTTTCTTTATAATTACTGGTTAGAAATGGAACTGCAAGCTGTAAACAAAATCAAACCATTAAATGGTGACAAATTCTTGGAGTTGATAAAATTTTAATGACATATCACACATGGTGCATGTTCATGTTCTTTTTCACTCACAGTGGTCAGTTCTACAGAGGACATGTTCTCTACAGGTATTTTATGCCATTTTTCAGGTGAATCCAGCGGGTTCTTTTCAGGAGAAACAGTTTCCTTGATAGCTGCTGTTGTACTATTGCCTTGCACCCCCAATAAAGAGGATGTTTTAGAAGCACCGATTTCATCAGAAGCTGCTTTTTGACGATTCTTGTCAAGTAACCCCAACTTTGCAAGGATAGTAGGATTTCTAAGAGCAAAGTGCTGCAAAGTTTATTTTAAGATTTATTCTACAACAGTAGCCGAAACTTAAAAAACCATGAGACGCACAAAGTTTTCTTATTAACCTGAGCGAGCGTTAATATACTATTTGTAATCCAATAGAGTTGGCTTCCCTGCAAGAATAGATTACAGTAACATAACACTACGACCTTCAGATTATGATGGAACGAGTTTACCATAAAATAAAACAATTGGAATGAAAAATGGCACATACACAATAGGAATGTTTCAGTAAAGTGATTGCTAACTAATCCTCTGTTAAAATTATGAGAAGCCAATATAACTGAAAGCTCCCCCTTTTTATTTGTGATAGGTATTCATAAGTAATCCTAGTTAGTTAGTAGAAATATGGTTAGGTTCGAACCTGTGCAACATTGTAATCTAGGGGACTTTCCCTATTCTTTTGTAATAAGATACCAGTTTCTATCAAATTGACTAGGGATACCTACCCATGCAAATTCAGAAACGTGATCACAACCTCCACCTTTGATTTCAAAACAGGAGAAGGTACCACTAGATTGAGTTGTTGCAGAAAATATTAACTCTATCTAGTATCAACTACTACAGTCAAGCTAGACCAAGTTACCTTGTTAATCAGATTAACTAACAAACGAAAATAGTCTCTGATGGATTATAAGGAAATTGTAGCTTATATTAAAAAATATATTATAGGTTTCCTTAATCTTCTGCAACCATACATCCCCATTTCTCAGAGCGGCAGTGCCTACAGATATCTTGCATGTCAGCTTATTAAGATAGCTTCAAATGTAGTTTACTCGTAAAATGTGTAGTCAGTTTTGGGTTTTTATTTTAATCCAAACCATACAGTCTTTGAAATCCAGTAGTAACCATCTCTCATATATGGTCTACTAGCATAAATTCTCAGAATGCATTGTAAAGATGTCATTTGTCCAATTAACATCCTAACTAAAACCACAAAATTTTGAGGAGTAAAATTACCTGAGGAATACAAAAGTTAATGAAAGCTATAGGCAGCGTTAGAAAGTCCAAATATCGCTTGTAGTACTGCATTAACAGAAATATTTGAATTAGTGCTTTTAATTCATTGAATTGAAGCATATAAAACGTTCTTAAACACTCTTTGTAGAATGAAATAAAGATATTTATGTTAGAATATTAGAAAATATCTTATAATATCTATTATATGATATTAGAGTATCTTGAGTTATTTCCTATGATCAATTTATATTCATAGAGATATCTTAGAATATCTCTCATTATTATTATGATTTATTCCTGATTTAGGATTGAGTCTATGTTTCTCTATAAATAGAGATTAGTATTGAGTCTTAAGTAATCAAGTCAGCATTAAGCTATTATCAATAATATTTAAACCCTTATTATTTTCTCTCCTCCTTTTCTCTAAAATCCCACAATTTCAACAATTTATATCACACAAAATGAAAATTTTGGAACTCGGGGATCAACTTTGTTTTTGCCAAGGAAAATTAATAGGAAGTAACACATAAGAACTGTTATACATGATATACTCACAGTGGATAGCAAGTCAAAAATGTCATTCGTTTCTGCAACCAAAGGTTTCTGAAAGGATACCTGATAAATAAAAAACATAAATTAGTAAACAGTCTCCGACTGACTCATCCATGCCAGTAGCAAAACCTATGAGTCTATGAGAGAATTAACTTCAACTATAATTGCACACACCAAACACATCTCAGACAGAAAACAATAAATTCACTCTATTATGCAATAAACTAGAATCTGACTATTATTATTTTTATAGCACGTCGAATATTAGTTATTATACTATATTTGTATACTGCTTTATTGTTGACTGAGCTACTAGTGAGACGAGCAATGAAGCTTGTTTAATAAACGAGACAAAAACCAATACAAAGTTTGATTTCGTCATTATAAACAGAACAGCAGAGCCAGTAAGCAAACGCAGAGTATTAGATTGTCTGACTTGAGTGATCACTAGCCATTGACCAATTGCCTTTAGATCCATTAAGTTTGCCACATACTTTGGCTCAGCAATCATACTTTTATTGTATCAGCTGCCCTAAATACCTTAGTACTTGGCTCTCAACTACATTCCAACTTTATCATGGGGTTGCCACAAAGACACTAATAAATTCTGATTCTCTTTTTTTAATAGAATCAAACTGCTTCATGTTAAATGAATGCCTTTAATGCACATAGGTATGTAGATGAAGGAAAAGAAACAAAAGGTAAATAGAGATATAATAAGACCACTCATGAATATGGACTCAGTAGTCCATTACCTGAACAATAATGTAGTGCAAACCAGCTGCCAGAAAAGGAAAAATGAACCCTGAATAACCGTGAGAGTGTTCTGTTAAATTCTGGAACCATAAAGTACCACCCTGCAATATTTAGCATGTTTAAATCATTCAGCAACAATGGGTGTCTGTGTGAATAACTGAATATGGTGCAAATATCAGTCAAGACTCAACAGTTAACACAGATGCAGCCTCTCTACAGACTACGCATAACTTACATGCCATCATTAAAGCTTACAGTTATCATTTTAATCCATCCAATCAAATTGAGTTGGATCTTCATGTTGGATATCTTATGAAGTCGTTTTATTTCATTCATGGAACTACAACCTTGTAAGTTATTTTTGCAAATAGGAAGTTAAGAAAAGTAAAGACACGATGGGAAAACAGCATTTTAATTAGAGCCTTACACAATTGAAACCAGGGTGACCATCCACGGACATCCTCCTTATGCTAATCATCCACAAGAAAAAGCAGGGAACCTGGAGTTAAATTAAAAACTTAAAATCATGATGAAATTTTTGTGAAGCAACTATATGATAATGTAACTTTGTTCATCCATATTTTGGTTTCTCCAGAATGATAAAAAATCAAATTATTGTACTGTGTTTTAGTATCCATTTCCCAATTACAAACTTACTGTTAGTAGGAAGTGGGATAGAATTCGGTCACAGTGTGTAGTTTATGCAATTATTGGGTGCACTAGGCTGGATCAAAGCAAACACTTTTAATGTTGTCTGTCTCTTTGACATTAAATCTTTCAGAAAATATTGTGCTTTTATCCATTCTCCAATGTTCAGCTTACAGCTGTTTTAAAGGTATTTCCATCTCAGTTTTGCAGACAATGGGCAGCTCTGCTGCTGCATTATCACTTTTTTCTTTCTGACAGTTCTCATCCCCCTTTTGTTAGGTTTACTTTTATAGGATTCACATACTTATCTCTCACCCATTTGATAAGTACTTTCTTCCTAATCCCTATCCTCTCAAATAAAGCTTAACTGAGTAAAATTAAAGGAAAATAACTTCCTTGGATGCAAAAATTCAACTAATGTTGCAACTGTGGTTGGCTCAAATGGTAGGAACAGTGTGCATCTACTAAAGGTCCTCAGTTTCTGGTGGTCGTTTATTGGTAGGCAATCCGTAAAGTCTGAGTTCTCCCTGAGGTTTGTGCACGGCCTAACCTTGGAATGAGGCATTTTCCCCTCCACCTAAACTTTCTTTTTACCACGACAAAAAACTAATAGTCAAACAATTGGGTTATTGCATTAATTGCTAAAGATGCTCATTTTAGATCAAATGCTGTACATCTTTAGCAGAGGTTTCAGCTTCTAACCAGCTCATGATGCTTCCTCTGATATTCAGGAGAGTAAGAAACAAGTACAAATCTGAAGAAATAATCATCAAAAGTTGCTGGAAATCTTAAATTCAGCGATGTAAGAATTCTTCAAGTTTAAGCTGTCAAGATATTCAATGAGGTAATGTATAATCTTTACAAATGATATGTAATGTAAGCTATGTCCATGTAGCAAAAAAAAAAAATTCACTTGAACACGTAAGCTTTATTCAAAACCCTATTCTATTCTGGAGGAGAGGCTGCAGTCTTTTCCTTTTCAGAATTTAGACATAATTTGATTTCCATTTGCAGGTACTACAATTTAACACCATTCATAGATTTTCTTTTCCTCTTTATTTATATATACATATATATATATATATATATAGATGTTTTTTATAGAACTCTTTATTTATATATTACATAAGCAAGGTCTGGGAATTTCTTTCATCCTCATTACAACTACAGTATACTGCTTTTCTTGGTGGTTGCTTTTGGCTGTAATGTTGTTAACAAAGGTGACTAAGAAGGAGAAAAAGGCAAATTCATTGCTCTAGGGTTCATAAGAACGTTTCCCATGAAATTTAAAATATCACCTGAACCATATATGGTACCAGCAGCCACGCATATGAAGGGCATCCAACTGCTTTTCTCTTCTCCTCGAAGAATAAAAACTGACGCATATAACTCTTTCCTGAGAAAGGTGGTGGGAATGGAGGGGGCACTTTAAGAAGTGGAGGAATAAAAAAAAATTAATAATAATTTAAGTAGATGAACTACATATGTAAAAATAAGAAGAAAAAACATCTTGTACAGAGTGCTATAAGAGAGGTGATAAGCAAGTATTCACTCTCAAATTCTAACCATAAAATGAACAAAATACACCTCAAAGGAAGAAAAAAAACCATTCAGATGCACCTCAAAATGAACCAAAGCCAAAATCAAAAGGCTTGTGTATATAAGTAAACAAAAACAAAATCTACGTGACTGCAACACAACTGGCGCACATAATGGTGGCAAAAGCTAGGATGAAATGTGTTACAATACAACATAAATCAGGAAAATAAAACTGAATAACAGCAGCTATAGAAAGATTGAAAAACACTGGCTATAATTATATAAGAAAATCAGGCTATGAAAAAGATATACGTACACACATAAAAGAAATGATAATCAGCTGCATCATGAACTTGCAGAGCAAATTTATGAATTTATTCTTGCTTCTAATTAAATTTAATAACTATTAATAAATAATCAAAATTTAGCATGTTACAAAGAGAAAGAAGCAATTAACTAAATTGAGTGGAGCAAATAATACTCACATTTAGGTACAAACTCTGAAATCCTTTTAACCTTGTGAAGCGTAAGAATTAAAGGAAAAAGCATAACAGTTCTGAGAGCCAAAGTAGACGAAACTATAGTTATCCACCTGAAGATTCAAATACTGAATTAACGCGAACATTCAATTCAGAATCCAAGATATAACAACGAATCAAGTGAATAGTCGATTTAGGAATAAGAATACGAGACATTGAAGCTTACCATGGAAATCCAGTAAGATCGTGGAATGAGTCGAGCATCGAAATCACGGCACGAACGGGGAACGCCGGGTTGTCATCGCCGCCGGCACCGGCGCTGTCAACGACCGCTTTTAGAATCTCCGAGTGAACCGGAGTCTCGAGACCGAACGAGTCTGTCTCTAATTCGCGGTCATGGAAAGAGCGAGTGGAGAAAGCGCGAGTGCGAAACGCGTCGAGAAAGGAGGGAGTTGGAGGAGAGTGAGGCGTGGTGGGAGAGGGGAGTGGAGGAGGGAGATGAGAAATGAGAACACGTGATAGATAGAGAAGTGAGGAAGGACGTGAACGGCGGAGATGGGAGAGGAGCACCGCCGCGGATGCCATCGACGGCAGGAGGAAGAACAGCCTAACAACTAACGCTAAGCGTAACTTGGCAAAGTTCGGGCGTGTTTTTCACTTTTTCTCTTTTATTTTTTTTGGGTAAAAACATTTTTCAAAATTGCTACCAACACCCCCTAAATTACTACCCACACCCCTTTTATTTTAAAAAAAAAAAAGAAAAATCCAATTTTGCCCTTGTCTTTATTATTGTAACCTAACTCCACCTTCTTCATCTTCATTCCTTCATTCCTTCATCTTCTTCCTCATCATCTCCATCCTCTTCACTCAAAAACCCAGAATCCCTCGTCAACTTCAGTCATCATCAACTGCATTCCAGGTTCTTTATTCATCGTCAACTTCAGTGTTCAACAACTTCATTGCATCTTTTTCCTCTTCAATCATCACTTCACAAACAATCAAGTAAGCATCATCCCTGTTTTTGTTGTTCATTATTGTAGTTGTTTGTGTTTATTATTATGAACGAATTGTCTGAAACCTTTAGCCTGAAACCCTAAAACCCTGTTGTTGCCATTGCTGATTCTGATTAAAACGCATTTTGCAAAAACCCATAAACGTACGTGAACTCAGTTCACGTACGTGAATACATTTTTAGAAACTCATGAACGTACGTGAAATAAATTCACGAACCATGTTCGTGAACTGAGTTAACGTACTCCTTACGTGAACTCAGTTCACGAACATGGTTCGTGAATTCATTTCACGTAACCCTTAAGTGAAGTCAGTTCACGTATATACTGAGAATTGTTGTTTTGATATTTAATATGGTTTTGTTTGTGCAGATATGGTTCGCACAATGTATACTGATAGAGAGGGACGTGCTATAATCAACGAGGGTACGTCTAATGTTGACGGTCGTCGTGTTCGGCCGACTGCTTCGGCTCGGGCACAAAGACGATGAGTAGTGCGGCAACAGGAAGAAGCCGTATCGGAAGCACCTGCGGAAGCACAACTGGAAGCAGAACAGAAGCCGTACCGGAAGCACCAGCGGAAGCACAACCTGAAGCACAATCCGACGCATTTCCTGGTGGTCCGATTGATTGTTCTGTACTTAGGACATTTGCCGATCATGTGGCAACCCGACTTTGGGATGGCGTGGTAATTTTATCAATCAAATGAAATTAAATTTTTAATTGTTTTTGTTTTAATGTGTTTTAAATTATATTTATTTGGATAAATAATTTCAAGATCGTGGCGAATTAAGGGTGTTTAGCAATGGAAAAAATTAAAAGAAGTTGTTATTGAACACCCAGAGGTTGAGCAACTGGTGAAAAGCTCAGGGTTATTTTCTTTGCTCAAATGTAGCTATGAAATGATCGACAAAGGGATTATTTCAGCATTTGTAGAGAGGTGGCAGCGTGACACTAATAGCTTCCATCTTCCCATTGGGGAGATGACGATTACTCTCGACGACGTCTCCTCTCTGCTGCATATCCCCATCACAGGTGCATTCTTCACTGTTAATGTATTTAACAAGGATGAGGGTGCAGATATACTAGCTGAGCTACTCGGAGTTAGTCATGATGTTGCCTATGCTGAGTTTAATGTCACGCGCACACCCTCAGTTCGGTATAGTTGGTTACTAGATGTATACCAGCAGCGGTGTCGTGACCAGCAGTGGCAGATGACTGCTAGGGCATTCCTTCTGTTTTTGGTCGGTTGCCCGCTATTCAGTGATAAGAGTGCCTATGCAGTCAGCGTTACATATATTGACTGCTTCCGAGACCTCAATGCCTGTGGGGGATTTGCATGGGGTGCAGCTGCTCTTGCTTATTTATACGACAATCTACGTGAAGCCAGCATGCATCAGACCCGAACTGTGTCAGGGTATCTTACACTATTACAAGTAAACTATATGGTTGTTTGTTGTATTAATAATATCTAATATTAATTATTCTAAACTAATGATATGTTATTATATTTGTGCAGACGTGGGTCTATGAGCATTTTCCTACATTATGTAGAAATTGCTGTAGACTTTCTCCGAGTTACGTTGAAGACTACCCCAGAGCACTTAAATGGAAGCCAAAACGGGATAGAGGTTTGGTGCTTCCATTTAGGAAAGCTCTTGACGAGATTGTTGTTGAGGAGGTCTGTTGGACATCATACGAGGCCCACCGAGTGAAGCGACCCTTTGAAGAGGTTTCGTTATTTTGAGGGTGGATACGATGGGGTCCGAAGATGTATGCTCATCTGCCAGACAGGGTATTGCGTCAATATGGTCATGTCCAAACCATTCCTAACTCACCGTTAGATATAGTGGGTCGGACGACAACCCCATAGGAAATGGACATCATGTTTACGCAGTACGCTGTGCATGTAGTAGATGCTGGTGCATTTGGGCAGGGACATGTCCTCTGCTCGAATGATTACATGGACTGGTTCTGCAGAATTTCACATCCATACATCATTCATAGAGAACCAGCCGAGGAAGAACCAGTCGCTCATGCAGGTGATGCAGAACCTGCCACTCATGCAGCTGATGCCCCTGATGCCGCAGCAGTTGATGCCCCTGATGCCGTCGATGAAGCCGTTGCCGTAACGGTATATTAATTTTGCATATTTTATTTAATCATATTTTATTTTAACTACATTATATTAATTTATTTTATTTTTTATTGCAGCGTCGAGCTATAGAAATTGCTGAAGAGCTTCTCGGTCGGCAACTCGTATTACCAGATGGCATGACACTCGTTAATGAGTTAATAATGATGATGCGAAATCAAAGGGGTGGTGGTATAAGAGATTGGTCTAACACAGTTCCTGGTCGTGCTGTCGCAGTTTCAGATCTAAAAATAACAACGACAATTCCATTTTCTCTTCCAACATTTCTAGCCCATTTCAATAAATCATCTCGCGTTTCAAACATCGTGTCGGTGCTAAACTCATCAGTCAAATCAACCATAACAGGTTCACCTCCGTTGTTGTTCATACCGTATTCAATTTCAGGTTCAACACCATCATTCATTGCATCAAAATCATCATATATTTCGTCAAAGTCACGTTCCAAATCATCATCCATATCATCAAAATCAGGTTCTAAACCTTCATACATTTCGTCACTGTTGTCTCCCCCTTGGTCCATTTATCTTCAAAAAGAAACACAAAAATTTCAGGATTTTCACACACTGAAACTCAGTTCACGTAAGGCTACGTGAACTGAGTTCACGTACCTTACGCAATTTAAGTTCACGTAAACTTACGCAATCTCAACTTCACGTAAGTTTACGTGAATTGGGATTGCGTACGTTAAAAATGTCAAATATCATGGATTACGCAATCTCAAATTCACGTAGGTTTACGTGAATTGAGATTACATACATGTTTACACAACAAAACCCCATTAAATACGCAATCTGAATTCACGTAAGCTTACGTGAAGTTCAGATTACGTAATCAATGGAGTTTTGTAGTGAAAACACGTACGTAATCTCAATTCACGTAAACTTACGTGAATTTGAGACTGCGTAACAAATGGAGTTTAGAAATTTTACGCATACGTAATCCCAATTCACGTGAATTGAGATTGCCTACAATCCCCAGATTTGAAAAAAAAACAACATCAAAAACAGAACAAAATACATACCTTTTTAGGTCACTTTAACCACAATGTGAAGAGGAAACTGATGGGGTGTGTAGATTGTGAGTGAGTTATGTAAGTTTTGAATGATTTTGAGTTAGAGTTGGTGAGATATGGTGATTTTGTGATTATGAGTGATGGGGTGTTGAGAAAGGGTGATGAATGTGTAGATTGGGGTGAAAAATTGTAATAAATATACAAGGGCATTTTGTGTTTTTAAAAAAGAAGGGGGGTGTGGGTAGCAATTTAGGGGGTGTTGGTAGCAAAATTGAACATTTTTTTTATTAAAAAAAGGATTTGCTTTTATATACAAAATTTGGAGTGAAAAGAAAATATATAAGTTTAATTGAATATTTACAAATAAGTTTACGTTTGTCTCTTTTTAAATGTATTAACAGATATCAAATCTACGGTCTATCAAATTTAATATATGTCTTTTTACTGTTAGACTAAATGTTTGAAGTTTAAAAAAAATAAATCTATTTGTTTAAATTTAGAATAAAAATATTCAATATTTTGCTTATAATTAAGTCTACATTATTGAAATTGTTTTTTTCTTTTTAAACATGTACAACCAAACATATGATTTAAAGTAGACCTTAATGCACCATTGAAGTTGTAGAAGTACTGCGACGACTTTTTAGAGATGGCGATTTATTTGCATACACTTTGACAATAAAGTAAATTTGTATTTGAGATTGAGAGATTTTAGGTTATAATAATGTGTACTTTCGACGTGCGTGGTGTGTTCTTTGGTAAGATTTCTTCTTCAGCTTTTATAAAGAATTTATTAAGATTAGTGAGTTGTTTTCACCATGATTTGTGGATCAACGCTTGATTTTGGACACATTTCCCTTATGATCGTCTGATCATTGTTACCATTGTGTAGCTCAAATTCATTTCTTGGAATAATGATTGCTATCAAGTAATATCGAAAGGATGTCCATGTGATTTTCGATCTTATTTCACCTTATATTATCTCTAGTGTGTAGTGACGTCCTAATTCACGGATATTTGGTTTTAAAACTAAATCGGAGCAGACAAAACCTCATTCCAATCTAGAACAAAGTGAAAATAAATTTCAAAACAAATTATAAATTTGAAATACAATTAGTCATGTTCCATTAAAAAGTCTTCTTGATACATCAATGTTCTTCTTGATACATCAATGTTCTGCAATAACGCCATAAGAACTCATTTTCTAAAATACAATATATAATTTGGAAGTCCACCTCATTAAAAAGTGGTTATTAACCAATAAATATTTATACCAACATCTTCCACAAACATACAAATCAAACCACAACTAAGATATTATTGTCCTTCATCAAGTATATTCACTTTCTTAACAACTTATAAAGTGGGAGGGAGCATGTCTGACTCCTTTATGTTTATATAAATTTTTTATTATTTTGTATTTCATTTGTACCTCTAATTAATGTTATGCATAATTTTTAAAGTCAAGGTTTAACTACCGATAAATACCGATCTTATTAGGTTGGATATTATGTCTTAAATTTAAATATAATTGCGTGTGAATTTTCAGTTGATAATTATACTATATCATCTATAAACAAAAAAAAATTGTTATGCACACAACTCTTAAATTATTATTATTCACTTTCCATATATGATAACGACAATACACTAATTGTTATTAAGTTTGATTTTTTAAAATTATTATTACCTTTCCTTTATGTATAACTTTTTCTTAATTTACATGACATGAATAAATATAATGATTACCGTGAAACAAAAGGAATATATTATGTTAAATATGTAAGTAAACCGATGATAATATAACCATCATAGTAAATATGTGAAATTATGATTATTATAATATTATAAAGAATTTTCGAAAACAAATTAGCAGTCTAAATTTCAATACTAAAATTTAATTTGTACTCTATTTTGTATTTTAAAGATATATAATTAAAACTTAAAAGCCCCGAGAACAAACTCATGCGGTCATTTTTGCATTTCATATCCATATAACTTGGTAACAAATATCATTTTCCTTTTTTGAAAGCCCTTATTATTATCTAAATTAGTGGATCTAAAAGTATTTGTTATACTTCTATATTGAATAATTTGAACATATATTTGAGAATGTAGAAAAAGGGAAAAGAAACTAACTTCAGAAAGAAAAAAAAAAACTTGGTAGTAATAGTAGCCCAATAAAATAGTAGGAGACCCTTCAATCGGGAGTCCGAGTCCGAGTCCGAGTCCGAAGTTTAAAGCAGGCTAGAGCCGGGTCATTATTTTATGCGTGTGAAGAGAAAAAAGTGGAACCAGGTACTATCGGTTTATTATTTTGTCTTTATTTTATTATTGTTTGATTATTATTATTATCAAGATAATTTCTTGATTAGTACAACAAGAAGAAGCTGAGGACGGAAACAACACAGAGATTGAAGGATCTTGTTCCCCCTTTTTCTGAGAGAGAGAGAGAGAGAAAATAGCTACCTTTAATTTGTTTTGTTTATACTTTATATTATTAGTGATTTTTTATTTATTTAATGAATGAATGAAAACACCGCCATCGTTACTTTCTCTTACCATTGACTCAGCCGTCCTTAATCTCTCCGACATCTCCGATCTCTCTCCCATCCCTGATCATATCCTCCTCGACCTCTTCCTGGTACTATTCTTATTCCTCTCTCTCTCTCTCTCTCTCTCTCTCTCATACTTCATTGTTAGTTGCTAAGGTTACCCTTTCTTAAATTTATTGTATTTTTTGTTCATTTTTATGCCATTTGATTTTCTTAATTAATGCTTCTTATCTAGATCTCTGATTAAAAGTAATGTCTGACCTGCCAATAATCAATGTTACTGCATGCATATCATAGAATGAGTAAAGGAATGTCCTTTCTGTTTGTGTTGTTTGCTACTTTAGGGATATTAATCCCTTTCTATTACTCTTGTAGTATGATTCTAACTTATGTCTCGTTTCAATTAGTTTCTCTTGAGATTAATTTGTTGGTTGTGTGCAAGGTGCAAGAATTGTGGTAAAATGTGGTTGATTTGGTCTCCATTGTGTTTACAAGTTTGAATTGATAGTTATTGGTGACATCATTTTCTTGTTTGGAAGGCTCAAAGAATCAGATTTTGCTTTCTTTTGTGCCTTTTCTTTTGGGCTAATCAAATTTTGAATTTTGCTTTTTTCCTTACTGTAAACATCTGACCTTGATAACTAGATCAAATAAGTAAGGCATCCAGCAGCCATAGAATTTGGCTTTCTCATGATTCATGATTTGGAGTTGATATTATTGTAGAGCTGGTTTAAATCCTTTAGTTGCCTATATAAAAGTTATAGCACTTTAACTAGTTTTTCTTTTTATCATTGTCATTCAGCATCCTCACGACATTCCTTAATTTTCATGCGCAGAGAATATTGAAAGCTGGAAAGCTGACTGAAAAAGTTCTGAAACTGTTTATAGCAACTGGTAAGGATGAAGTCATCTCACTTGTTCAGGCACTGAATATCCAACATATTCTGACCCCTGTGCTTCCTACCAGTGAGTTATTTTAAAATTTTATCTTATATGTATGGTAATTATTCCTGTAGTGATTAATGTCGCTTTTCTGACCTTTGGAAATCATCGTACAGGATGTTCTGAGAAATTCTAAGATAAGATTGAAACTATTGTCACAAGTTTGAGTCCAACTCACGATCTAGAATTTTAGTTTGTGAAATAATCTGTATTGTATTGTATACCTCAAAAGATGTCTCAAGTAATTATCAACGACAACGAAGTTGACATTGTGATCGGTGCCCTGCGCTCTGACCTCACAACTTTTTTGAATGAATGGAAGCCAGTTTTCTCCCGTTTCCACCTGATAATAGTCAAAGATACTGACCTCAAGGAAGAACTCCAAATTCCCGAAGGATTTAACGCAGATGTCTATACAAAATCTGAAATTGAGCAAGTGGTGGGTTCCTCCACTTCCATTCGCTTCTCTGGCTACGCTTGTAGATATTTCGGCTTTCTAGTTTCAAAGAAGAAGTATGTTGTCTGTATTGATGATGATTGTGTTCCAGCAAAAGATAATGCGGGGAATTTCGTAGACGCTGTGGCTCAGCATATTGTGAACCTCAAGACTCCTGCCACTCCTTTCTTCTTTAATACGCTATATGATCCATTCTGTAAGGGTGCGGATTTTGTTCGCGGCTACCCATTTAGCCTTCGAACTGGGGTTGATTGTGCTCTGTCATGTGGACTATGGCTGAATCAGGCAGACCTTGATGCACCAACTCAGGCTCTCAAGCCAGCGCAGAGGAATTCACGATATGTGGATGCAGTTCTGACGGTTCCTGTTAGAGCGATGTTGCCGGTGAGTGGAATCAACATTGCCTTTAACCGAGAATTAGTTGGCCCGGCATTGGTCCCAGCTTTGGTGTTGGCAGGAGAAGGAAAACTCAGGTGGGAAACTGTGGAAGATATATGGTGTGGATTGTGTGTGAAAGTTATATGTGACCACCTAGGCCTCGGTGTGAAAAGCGGGTTGCCGTATGTTTCTAGAACAGAAAGAGGAAATGCCATAGACAGCTTGAAGAAAGAATGGGAAGGAGTGAAATTAATGGAGGAAGTTGTTCCTTTCTTTCAGTCTGTAAGGTTGCCACAATCAGCTACAACAGCAGAGGACTGCGTGGTCGAGATGGCCAAATCAGTGAAGGAACAACTGGGGAAGGTCGATCCTATGTTTTCGCGAGCCGCTGATGCCATGGAAGAGTGGATCAAGCTCTGGAAGTCAGTTGGATCTGCTTGAAGCTCCTCAAGTAGTGATTGGCATGGTTTGGAATCTGGATTTGTTTCATCCTCCCATTAGGATATGTAGGAGTTATAAGGTTATAGCCTTATTGGCTTCTATATTTCTTTATTTTATTTAATCTATGTTACATTACATCTGCTTTATTTGTTGTCAACTAAGATTACTTTTTACTTGACCGAGTTTGACTGAAGGAAGAATAAAATAGTACTGATTTGGTTTTGTGACAGTTGAATAAATGTTTGTCGTGCTTTACCATTTGGTATTTTTGAACAAAATTCCAAGATGTGCTAAATCTGTAACTCAGCCTCACATGCTTGTGAATGAGTGTGTCAATTGCATGTAATTTTCATCGTCTCAGATCCATTCTTTTGTTTTCCATGATGAGGGGGGTGCTTCCCTTTCTTTTGTTTCTATCTTGTACATCTCTGGTTAAAAAAAGGCCATAAATGCTTACCACAAATGACAAGGGAACATTTGTAAGAACATGAAGTGCTTATGCAAACTAGTTTCATATTTGTAAATTTGATTATCAATTGTTGTATATAGCTGCTATTGTTTATGTTTATTGTTTGTGATTTTGTGTAGAATATCACAATTTAATGCAAATGCCATATTTGCCACATCTTTGGTTTTTGACTAGGTGATGTTCCTTTCGAGTGATTGTACATAAGTTGATTCCTTCCAATATTGTTCATGTTCTTCTACTTTACAATATCATCTTTCATCATAGCATTGCAATTTGTAAGTTGCAAATACAACTTGAGCCAGCTTACAATTTTAGGGGATTTAGAATAGCTTATTTGAGACTTTTATGACAGAAGCAGTTTTTTTTACAGAATGACAGAAGCATTTTGTAAGTATTTGAATGGGCTTACAAAAATAATTTATGATATATGTTGACATTTCACAAGCAGTTATTGTTAGTTTATTTTGATAAGCTCTCAATAGTACTAAGCTTATGTAGAGATTCTCCTCATTTTCTTTTTTATTTTAGAAATAGATTATACATTAATGCTTGAACAATAAACGTTTTACTTCTATTACTGATTATATATTGTGTCAATAAACGTTTTACGTCTATTACTCATTATATATTGTGTAGAATTTCTCTTCGTAATATGCTTATTAGACTTACTATATAATTTTGACTTTTAAATTTATTTATCCACACACTATATGATAAATTTACGGTACATTATTTTCATTTTCACTTTGCTTCCTCTCGATCTAAAGTATATATGTTTTGTAAACAAATATTAACGGTTAGTTAAGTTAGCACCTTTTACACTTTTCTTAGAGTTTGAATATGGTCTTTTGACTCATTAATTTCTTCAACCACTAAAAAAAATCTATTGTGACACTTAATTTTTAATAATACCTCCTTAGTCACCTATTCTCATTTAATATCAATACATCATGTTAACTTAAAAGAAACTCAAATATTAACATCCAAAAAAATATTCACTTGTTCACCCAAACATCAATTCATCCAACAATATGTATTCCATTTCTTTCCCATTTCCATCTCAATTTTTTTTTTCTCCCTATTTCTTCTCAAATTAGCTCGAAGGTCGAGGAATTATTAAAGCTCTTCTTAAATTTGTTTTCCCTATTTCATTTTAGAAATTATTAAAGTTTTTTCCAATTTCTTCATTGATTCTTGTTTTTCCGTTGAAGAAGCTTTTCTGGATTTCTTCATTGATTCTCGTTTTTCCGTTGAAGAAGCTTTTCCGAATTTCTTCATTGATTCTCGTTTTTCCGTTGAAGAAGCTTTTCCCATTTTGTTAATTTTTTTTCGATTCCCTCTTCTATTGATTCCTTCAATTTTCTCTTCAATCGAAATAGAATAAATAATAAGTTTTAATGACAGACAATACCGTAGGAATAGATCGATTATTTATTTATATTTATCTAGTTTTTGGTGAAAATCATCATGGTAGGTAGAAATCAAAAACATGTAGTGACAATCCTCAAAATATGTAGTGACAATCCTCAAAACATAGTAAGACACCCCCTTAAAGTTGATGGTGGATCCGAAAGTGTCACTCAAAGTATTCTTGATCTTTACCTACAGTTTTTGACTTTTAGTGACAAACTTTGTCTGTCATTAAAAGTAAATTTTCTTGTAGTGAACCCTTAGTTTAAATTTGTTGAGCTACCCAACCTCGTGATCAAAGTATATGCCTCGATATGTAGTTGATAGTGCAATTATCTACAATTAGAAAAAGTTGAAATACCAATAGAAATTAACAATAGAAAAAATAAAATTGGTAATCAAATTTGGCATACTTAACGGAATTAGAGGTAGATCTTATCTACTTTTGTCTCTAAATTTTTGTCACTATTAGTATCACCGACGCTGAACTTGCAAAAATTCATTCTGGTAGAAGAGTTCTGGCGACCATAGTGTTCCAGAGAAATGATTTTAACTGAGAGAACATAATATATTGAGAGTTTACCGTATGAATGCGTGGATAAATAAATTTAAATATTAAAATTATTTGTATGTCATATGTCTTTTCCTCGTGTCTACGTAATCTTTTACCTTCTAAGTAAATAATAGTCGATTTGTTTGAACGGATATGCATGTAAGAGAGTTTCTTTTATCCTCCATCTTATTAAAAAAATCACAATTCCATATAGAAATGCACATTCGAATGGAAATATAGTAATACCGTGTTTTTATTTGGAAGTACACATTCAAATTTCAAAAAACAACCCGAATACATGTGTACTTCTAAACAGAAGTTGAGCACAAATTTTAGTTCAGGCACCCAAAAATAATCATGAAAAATGCCAACATGCTTTTAGTTGGTATATTAAATGTGAGTAAAGAACTGGATGAAAAATAGATATTGAACGTTAAATAAATGGGATAATTCATACATCTATTGTCTTAAAATTTTAAGGTTAAGATGTGGTGTCTAATTCACTTGTGTGGTTGCTCTTGGACTAATGTAATAATCCTTCAAACCCCTTCATGATCCAACTATGGTATTAGAAAAGATGGTTTGATGTGACCGTTATATCAAAAGTATTCCTGCTCAAGGTGTTCAGGCGGCGTGTCCTATTGATATGCTTCCAAAGATAGTGCAAGTGGATGAAAAAACTTCCGTTTGAGAGAGTGTCCAAATAAATTATTGGACTCATAATTGAGGGAAAAATTGACCCATAAATCTATTGTCGTAAGATTTTGAGTTAAGATATAAGTCTCTAATCCACTTATGGTCCAATATAACAATCTCCAAATCGAGTATTATCCAACACTTTTGCATCCCCCACCATTACATGCTTTTGATAAAATAAACAAAACAAAACAAAACAAAATAAAAATAATAATAATAATAATAATAATAATAATAATAATAATAATAATAATAATAATAATAATAATAATAATAATAATAATAATAATAATAATAATAATAAGAAAAATAAATTAAAAGTGAAGAAGATGTAGATAAACAAGGAGTTTGCATGCGATAAATAATTACATAAAAGGAATTTTAATGTTTTTTAAGAGGTATACCAAATAATATATTTTCTTTTTTCAGACCTATGACTTATAACTTTTAAAGTATTTAATAATGATATTTTTCGTTAGAAAAGCTAATGTAGCACTTCATACCCTAACAAAGAGGCTGTATATATAATATCTTTAAAGTTCAAAGAAAGTATTTAATGATGATATATAGATGGTTAAATAAAGCTCTAATGTTGAGGTACTTTTAAAACAAGTTTAATTGATGCCTCCTTTTAATGATTAATAATTGATCAATTTTTGAATAATTATACTAGATAGGAATGTATCATTATATAATTAGCCATAAC
>JBBPBP010000003.1:2305947-2398410 GCA_037974735.1 Cicer chorassanicum
TTTTTTTATTAGATTGACTAATTGTTATATGTTTTGGTAAATATATGTGACGACACAATAATAAAAAAAATACAAAAGTTGTATATTGACTATTTTTAATGTCTACTTTTTATACACTCCAACGTATTATTTTATCAAAATAGTAAGATTTCATGATTTTGTCCTTAGAAAAAATGTGTTTTAGAAAATATATAAATTTTTCTCTAAGTCCACATGAGTAATGATATAATAAGAAAAAATAGAAAAACAAATTGTTGGCCTAATTAAAAGTTATATCTCTCTTTGATTTAAATATTAATTTTAGTTATCTAATAAGTGACATGTGACAGATTTCGTAGATATTATAAATTTTATTAAATTATTTTTTTTCAGTAATGATACTATATAATATTCGATTTGAAAATATTTATGGAGGAATAATCGTTATCAATAATAATGGAGGACAAATGATATTGATTGTATTGAAATTGGTAACTTATGACACATGAATTGGTAATTTATTGTATTGATCGATATTAATATTGATAATAGATATTGGATTTTGGGACAGGTCAGGAGAGAGGGGAAAAACTATGGCACATAATTGATATTTATTGTATTGAAATTGGTAACTTATGGCACATGAATTGATAATTTATTGTATTGATTGATATTGATATTGATAATTGCTACCGAATTTTGGGGCAGATTCAGACGGGTCAGGAGAGAGGGGAAAAACTATTTAGAAAGTGACCAGTAAGTCTCTAGGAAGATGTACACATCAGCTTTTTAGCTGAGTTGGCAAATGTTCGCTGACGTGGAGAAAATAGCGTGAGGTGGCAGGAGTCTCTTTTAATTATATATAATAGATGCTCAAGTTCATATATCAATATTATTGCATAGGAAATAAGTTTTTTTTTTCCTATGTTGAATGTGTCTCCCATAACATTTTTTCTTTTTATAATTAAAAAAACACAAATCATAATTGAAACAAAAAAATGAATAATATTAAACATTTGGAAATAAATAACTTCTAACTATTTCATTATTCTCGAAACTTTCTATGTCTTAAACATTCACAAACTTTTCTTGCATATAATTTTTTTCAACTACTCTTGAAGTTTCTTGACCGTGTCAAATAATTATTTGAAAATTTCAAGGCACACAAGAAAAAGTACATATATTTGAAAACGTGAAAAAGTACGTAAATTTATAAATCTAATGTTTCAAAACTAATATATATTATATAAAATGAAGAAATACTATAGCTAAATGTATAAATTTAACAATAAATAAATACATAACTATTTAACAAATATATTATTAGAAGAACCACTTCAATGAAATCAAAAAGTTTGAATAAACCAATTCCACATTTAAATATATTTTGCATGAGTTGTATTAGTCAACAATGTTTTACTTTTTTTTTACTAAAACAAACATAGCTTATATATAATTATTCAAAACTATATTTACCTTTAAATACATAAACACTTGAGTATATTCTACTGTAAAACAAAATTAACATTACCTTTAAATTACATATTATTGTTATTTTATATTCATTAATATATTAAATTCTACCACGCAATACGCGGGTTAATATCTAGTTATATTAAAACAAGAAAGTAGTCATTTTAATTTTTAAATTTATTATTTTTGAATTTATCAAAATTATAAAATAAATCATATGGGTATAGAGTCTGCAAATCCATTTAAAGACCAAAGAGACTAAGCAAAAAATATATTTGGGGCTGAATAAATCAACTAAAACCATATACAACAATACTTTCTAAAATCACATTTCGATAATGTTTATATGCAAATATTTTTAACTACCGAAAATTCCCTAATGGACAAGGCATCCTCTTATTTTAGTACTAGATTCCTTAAAAAATGTTTTTACAATGCTTTGATGCCAATACTTGTTGTCTGAATCGAACGTGGTTTACTCACAAATCATAAAAAACAAAAATTTGACAGGGTATCTATCCAAAAGATTCCAACTAAGAAGCTGACACGAACACCATTGTATTGAGTGCTGTGTATTAAACACCAATTTTGTGTTATCTAATATCTATGGCTTTCCATGGTTCTCTTCTTCATGCTCCTCCTCCTCTTTCAATTCCCACTCAAAACTTTCATCCCAAACATATTCTTTCAATAAAAGCACTTAAATCCACCACCACTTTTTCTTCTTTCTTTCCTTGTTCCTCAACAATAACACATAGAGGATCTTGTTCACCACTCATAGCATGCTCCTCTTCAAATGGTAGAAGCTCAAATGATTTAGTGGATGATGATGGTGTAAAGAGTGTGGAGCAGCTTCTTGAAGAGAAACAACGAGCTCAATTGTCTGCTAGAATTGCATCAGGAGAATTCACCGTTAATCAGCAATCTGGGTATGCATCAGTAACCATAAAGTTTCCAAATTTTCATTCTTTACATGATTTTTTGTGTTAATTCAATTATGGGTCAGTAATTAACTATCAAGTAATACAGACACGACACTAACATATGAACACGGTTAATAATTTAAAGAAAAAAGAAGTAATTGAATGGAATTACATGTGTCTGTATTGCGTCAACATGTCTCGGACATGAACATGTTTTCAATATGAAGTGTCAGTGTTGCGTAGGTCTTTAATTTTAGGTGTGACTCTATTTATAGTGTATAATTTGATCTGGGCACGATCCAAAACAGATTTTTATTTATTTATTTATTTTTGGCATGTTGTTTTGTGGGTTTGATATAGTTTACCTTCTATATTAAAGAAGAGCCTGTCAAAGGTTGGAGTGCCCAATGAGATTTTGGAATTTTTATTTGGCTTGTACCCAAAAATTCCTGAGGCAAAAGGGTCAATTAAAGCCATTCGAAGTGAGGCCTTCTTCATTCCCTTGTATGAACTTTACATCACTTATGGTGGGATTTTCAGGCTCAATTTTGGACCAAAGGTTAGTTAAGTCTTTTTACCAGCTGAGTTTTACTACCGTATTTCCTATATATAGGACTCTATTGACTAAATTATGTGAATTAAGAAAATTGGTTGTAATGTAGTATTAAATCTGTTTACAATTTGAATTGTTTTACTAATTTTCTTTGTAGGAGAGATAATTAATTTAGGTTTATTATAATGTTTATTATAGATTGCAAAAAATGTAACATAATTAGGAGTATGTTGGTAAATAAATAAATAAATAATGCAATTAAAAATTTGAAAAAAAATCTTATGAAAAGCGATAAGGAAAAATCTTAGGAGAATCTTATATTTAGAGACAAAGGTAGCAGTTCATTTCTCTTTGAAACCATGTCTTATATGAGATAGCTGATAAGGTAGGTGATTTGTAATCACACTGATTATTTGCCATGGCACTGGAATGGGGAAAGACTCCCCTCACCTAGAACTTTATTATGTCGACAATAAAAGGCGCTTATATCGGATAACTGAGTTTCTTTATTGGTTATTTTGCAGTCCTTTCTGATTGTATCTGATCCGGCAATTGCAAAACACATATTGAAAGACAATGCAAAGGCTTATTCTAAGGTAATCAAAATCAACATTCAACAATGATTGGCCCTGTACAATTACTTTTCTGCTTTGGTGCTTCTTCCTTACATTCCATTGTTTGTTGCTTCTCTATGTGCAGGGTATCTTGGCTGAGATCCTGGATTTTGTAATGGGAAAAGGGCTTATCCCAGCCGATGGGGAAATATGGCGAGTTAGACGGCGTGCTATAGTCCCAGCATTGCATTTGAAGGTTTTCTAGTGTTCTTTGACTGATTAATTTAAAGTCACTGTTGAATCATATCCTAGAAAAACTTGGATATAATTGAGTTAGTTGAAAAATACTTGAAAGTTTTAGAAGCTAGGTAGCATAGATCCACCAATCAATATTGATCATCATTAGAATGTCATTTATGACATTTGGATTGATTCATTTTATTTATGGTGTTGAGAGATGCTTGCAACTACACTATCTTGCTCTTGATTTCATTTATTGATTGTGATTATAGTTTGTAGCTGCTATGATTGGCCTTTTTGGACAAGCTACAGATAGGCTCTGCAAGAAGCTAGATGCTGCAGCATCTGATGGAGAAGATGTTGAGATGGAGTCACTTTTCTCTCGATTGACATTGGACGTCATTGGCAAAGCAGTGTTCAATTATGATTTTGATAGTTTATCAAACGACACGGGTATAATTGAGGTAAACTTGTTGGAATATTCCTTACACAGGCGTACGTAGTAGGTATTTAGATATGGAGGCAATTAACCCCACAAGATAATTTTTTTACTTAATAATAGTTAATACATTTTTGCCTCCATAGAGAAATAGAAACAGCCTATTTCTCTAGAGATCCACTTTTGTTTTTCAAAATATGAAAAAACATAGAGACCAGTTATAATTTTTCGAAGCTTAGGCATTTTCGGGTTTCTTTTTGTCATGACATTATGTATTTTTGTAAAAATTTATATCTGTCTTCCGCGAGAATATTATAGACTTTTTTTTTGCCAACATTAATAAAAATTTAGGGATCCGCCACTTCTTCCCTTCTGTCTGATTTTATGCCATTGTTCTGGTTTACAATTTATCTTGCTGATTCCCAGTGAAGTTACTAAGTACAAGTTTCATATTGTTGCACTTTATCTAATTAGTCAGGCTGTTTATACTGTACTGAGAGAAGCAGAAGATCGAAGTGTTTCTCCGATTCCAGTCTGGGATATTCCAATATGGAAAGACATATCCCCGCGTCAAAGGAAGGTCACTGCCGCTCTCAGACTTGTTAATGATACACTTAACAATCTTATAGCAATATGCAAGGTAATTTTGTCATTAAAGTGACATAACTTACACGAGCGACACACTTAAGTTCTCAAAATAGGTTTAAGAAATTATGCATCATGTGATTCCACTGCATCAAGAAACTTCTAATTATTGATATGTTGTCTACAATCTTGAACCTGCTTCAATTATAAATTTATATTCATCATCATGAACTTGCAATTTTTGTGCTTTCTTTGACACTGTCTTCTAAACTTTAATACAGTAACTTGATTCCTATACCGTTAGCTAATTTTTCAGATATGCTGTGGAATAGTAAGATAATTTTAATCCTGTTGTGCAATTCATGATTGATAGACTACATCTAGGTCTACGACTACGAGACTACGATGTTTCATGGACATTGAGGCACTCGATGTCTGATGATTATTCTTGAATCCATCTAAGTTTATGACTAGGATTGGTGGAACTTCTATAATTTCATCATTAAAGCACAGGTTTTGAATCTTTGGTAGGTTACCAGATTATGGATATGCTTATATAATAAATATGTCTTGAAATATACATACTTTTGCATAACATACTTCTCTGATGTTGCATGCAATAGTTTTCCGGTCATTAACCGGCTCTTCGTTAAAACCCACTTCAGTGATTCATCTTATAACTATTGTGGACCTTGAATACTACAGTTCTATAAACTCTTAAGTTGTTGTTTCATATATGTTTTTCGATTATCATTTACAGAGAATGGTGGATGAAGAAGAGCTACAGTTTCATGAGGAGTACATGAACGAACAAGATCCAAGTATTCTGCACTTCTTGTTGGCGTCAGGAGATGATGTATGTTAGTTCTTCTCAAATTATTTTAGTTAACAGAGAAACTTTCTGTAAGTGCAAACTATGAAAGTAATGACTTCTTGTAGGTGTCGAGTAAGCAACTTCGTGATGACTTAATGACAATGCTAATTGCTGGACATGAAACATCGGCCGCTGTTTTAACTTGGACCTTTTATCTTCTTTCAAAGGTAATATGTGGCTAAGGTTAATCAAAAAGGGGATTACTGTTCTTGTGATCTTTTATGTGATAACTATCCTATTTCTTTTTGGACTAACTGTCTATATAGCACCGACACTTCAAATCAAAGGCGTGTCCAATATCTACATGTGTCAGTGTCTGACACCGAAACGAAACCGACACATGCAATTACATTCAATTACTTTCATTTTCTTAAATTATTATTGATGCTTACGTGTCAGTGTCGTGTCGGTACGTGTCAGTGTTATGGAATTGCATTATTGAACTGAGCAGGAAAGTTTGAAAAATAAATCTTTTCATATGTACAAATGCGTGTGTGTTTGTATCAATATCTATACACATGTGTGTGCTTGTGTGCGTTCGTCGTGTAATAGAACATTGGTTATTTCTTCACATAACCCCCGACCGAAATGCACACACTTATTTCTTTGTTGTTGAATATAAAGTGAAGAATTAATTCATAATGCAGTGAGAGCTAACACAATAATATATTTTCTTCTTTATATTGGCTGCAGGAGCCTAGTGTCGTGTCCAAGCTCCAAGAAGAGGTTTCATGAGATCCTTAGCTTTCACATTAGTTTCAAAGTATCATATATTGAAGAATAGGATAATATATACATTTTCACAGGTTGACTCTGTACTTGGTGATCGATTTCCAACTATTGAAGACATGAAGAAACTCAAATATACAACTCGAGTGATCAATGAGGTATAAACATGACATATCTCCCATCACATTTAAATTGATTACTTTATAGCTAGCTAGCGATGGACTTTTCTAAATGTATTCAATTTTCAGTCATTAAGGCTATACCCACAACCACCTGTTTTGATTCGTCGCTCTCTTGAGAATGATGTTCTTGGAGAGTATCCTATAAAAAGGTAATTCCAAAAATTATCGTCTTGTTTAGCTGGTTAAGAACAATTTTCCCAATGTTTCTTGCCTTATTCGATAGTCTTTTTATTTATGTTTCAACTTCAACTTTCTCTTAGTATTGACCTAAATTGTGAGCTCAATGCTCTCGGTTATAGAGTATATTACACTAACCTTCCTAAGTTTGATAAAATTACCTCAAATAAAATCTATTTTCAACTTTATATCTAAATAGACTCTGTTCAATTTTATCTATACACAATATGTGCTAAAAGTATAATTTTTTTCTCAATTATTTGCAGAGGAGAAGATATCTTTATATCTGTGTGGAACTTGCATCGCAGCCCAACACTGTGGGACGGTGCTGATAAGTTTGAACCTGAAAGATGGCCGTTAGATGGACCTAACCCTAATGAGACGAATCAAAACTTCAAGTACATTACCTCTATTTAGACAATTTGCATGGTTTAAAATATGCAGCCAAGTAATTCTGTTATTCTGCCTTTTAGATATCTTCCATTTGGTGGAGGACCGCGAAAATGTATAGGGGATATGTTTGCTTCATATGAGGTATGTCCATATAGATTCAGTTTTCTAAAGACTTGTTGAGGGAAAATGCTGTGCACATACTACTGATAATTTTTGTGTGTATGCTTTTATGATGCTTATTGTAAAGACTATAGTAGCACTTGCAATGCTTGTTAGACGGTTCAACTTTCAAATGGCGATTGGAGCTCCACCAGTAAGTTTGTTACTTTGTTGTGATATTTTCAAGGTTTTGTGAAGTCTTATGTTTTTAGTCCCCCAACTTTTGCTAATATTCAATTATGGTCCCTAATGTGTAAAAAAGTTTATTGGTCCCCAATGTCTTGAAATGTGCTGCAAAGTACCATTGGTTGTGTCCTTTTATTTTAGTCCATATAATACAGTTTGCTTTTTCACTTTAGTCCTTATATATATTTTTTTCCGTTTTAGTCCCTATCATGCAGGAACTAATCGAACATAAATTAATTATTATTTGAACTAAAATAAATCAACGAGGACCCATTAGGGCATATTTGAGGATATTGGGGACCAAAAGTTACTTTATTTTCTTTAGAGACTAAATCCAAACGTTGACATAAGTTAGGAGACTATAAACATAATTAACTCTTTTTGCAAAAGATAGTGATGACCTTAAAGTTGATTGATTGAACTCCTTTTAATTGCAGTTTACGGTTAATGAATAACTAAGTGTTCAGGGCGGCGTTGAACAACTGAAGCACATAGTTTTATCGCCGCCCCAATCACATTTTAATACTACAATGTGCTAAACAGCAACATTGACTGGTTAGCAAGTATTAACTTGTCATGATTTGACTAAAATCCTACTGACTCAACTCATTGTCACTTTATAGGTTGTGATGACTACTGGAGCCACAATTCATACAACACAAGGGTTGAATATGACTGTAACACACAGAATAAAACCTCCTATTGTGCCTTCATTACAAATGTCAACGTTGGAAGTGGATCCATCCATGAGCATTTCTGATAAAGAGGAAACAGATCAGAAAGGACAAGTTTATCAGGCTCAGTCCTGATTGCTTGTGTAGCACATCACCAACCATACAACATAAAATGGGAGGATAAAAAAATAATAGGTGTAGAGTTATTGTTTTCTATGTTCCAAGTGAAAGAATTATTTTTTATCATTCCTTTCTCAAAAGGAAGAAAGCAAAACATCAGATCCTTCACATCTTCACAATTCTTAGTAAATACTAGAGTACAATTCACAAATTATATATAAATTTATAAATATTAAATCAAGTATATAGAGGAGGCTGCACAAAATAAATTTAATAATAATTTCTTATTGAGAATGCTTCTAAAGAAATATAGTATTTACTGCAATTGAGATTAATACTACATTTGTAAGACCCTCATGCAAAAATATTTTTTTGTCTGTTTTTGTAAGACTGTTTTCAAATTACAACATGCATTAATTATTTTGTATATATTGAGACACATAAAGATTAACATCATTTAGTAAAAGTGTTTAAGACATTAATTATTTCAATAACATCAAATTATTTTAGATTTATATAAAAATTTATAGATATCCATATGGAATAAACTTTCAATTCAAATGTCAGTATGGTAAGATATGTATTGAGTAAAATGTTATTGGGTATTGTAACATTATCTAAATGTTACACCGGTGTAATTAAATCATTATTATTTACATTTGGTATCAACGTTTTACAGTGTTTTGGCCTTTTAGTCAAGTTTTTTTTTTCTATTTTTCAATTTGATTTCTATCCAAGTTTTAAAACATAATTAGTGTAAAGATGCTTGAAAATTATTATTTAGTTGAAACATGTGATTTATTTGATTTTAAAAAATTCAAAATGATGCCTAAAATGTGAATTTTGAATCGGGTTTTGAAAGGGTTAAAATGAATCGGTATGACTTGTCTAACTCTAAGGATGAAAACGATAAACGTTACATTGAGAGATTTTTTTTTTTTGGGACAGTGAGAATGCAATCACTTGTTTCATTTTTTGAAAATCAGTCGCTTGATCTTTCTCTACAATGTTTTTTGATATTTATTTGAACGAAACAGTTGGTGGATCTTTTAATGTAATGATGACTACCCCAAATAATGCCATTAATTGCCATATTTTAATGTAATGATGGCTTTGTGTTATAAAACTCCCAATTCGAAAGAAGAGATAAAACCATTATTGATCTATTATTATAGTATAGGCGTTGTGCCAAAACTCCCTTGCACTTGACTTGAATAAAGCCTTTAAATACAAAATTAACCCATGAAGTATGCAAGTTTCTTACCATAAAAGATTCCAACGAAGAATATCATCAGTTGTAGCCTTGTAGGGGTATATATCCTACAATTGTCAGCCAGAAGCAGTAAACACTATGACTATTGACAGTAAGTTGGATAATACTGGATCGTTCTGAACTATTTCTGGAGAAGCTCAACAAAATCACCAGGACAATTTACATTTCAGTCTCTGATATAGCAGAACTAGGCTGAAGAATAAACATTTTTTTTAGGAATTAAACCGAAGAATAAATATGATTACATAGAGAGGAGTGTGTTGTAAGGAGAAGCAGCTACTCATCCAGAAGAATTGTAGCAACCAAAGCATCCTCGTATAGAGAAATGTCTATTTACTACGGCGACTTGCTTGGGTTTGGTCTCAGTATCAGGTCTTTGGCGCGGATAATGTTTATAGAAGGCGTTAACCGCTCCTACAACCCCATCTTCGTTTTTCATGGCGTTAGCAAGTTCAACAGCACGCCTTTTCACCTGCATAAAAGCAGAGAACGATATATCAAAAGATGTTAAAAAAGAAAGGACGAAAAGCCTCTTAAGTTGTCAATGAACGCACAGCACTGGTTGGCATTGCAGAACTATAAGAGGTGAAATTGTTCAAGATTATGTCCACTTGTTAGATACTCTTTGGTAAGAGAGGACATTTGTAAATTTGTCGTTTATTTGATTGTCTCCTAAATCGTTATATTTCAATTAATAAATGCTGCCAGATAAGCATAAGCTATTTTTATTGCTGACTAAGAAGGTAAAGCATATTCCTTTTCCTGGTTCATTGTGTCAGACATTTATTTGTGCATCGTGAACGGACCCAGATTTGCTGCAGTCGGGACATTTGTGACTGTTCGATCGAGATTGGACGGTCTAAAAAATGTAGATTTACAATTTTTTGAACCATGAAGAGTCACCGATGTCCTCAATGTGTGGGATCCCCTGTCTGTGGACAATCCAGATTCATCGTGAACAAGGCTAGAACAAGAACACATTGTACATGCTAATGCTACATTCACAACACTAACTGCTCTGATCACAATTGAACATTACCTCTGGATTCAGCATAAAGCGTATGGCATCAACCAGCCTTTCCAACGTAAAATCCTCTATCGGGATGGGTGGAGGACCTACTCCCCTGGCATGCACCCGCTCTCCCCAAAATGGCTGGTCCCCGAAGAATGGTACAATAGTGGTTGGGCACTACAAAAATAGAGAAAAGGGGTTACTCTATTGTATGGTGTATATATAATAACACTGAAGTTATAATATTTCACATTGCACTAATTACTTCAGCTCTAAGACCAGCAGCGGTTGTTCCAGCGCCCCCATGATGTACCTGAAACAGTCGCAACTATCAACCAAGACACAAATAATTTAAAACAACTGTACTTTCCACCATGAAAAATTTAGTAAGTACCACAGCCGTGCATCGTGGAAATAGCCAATCATGCGGACAGTTGTCCAATAAGTACACAGATTTAGAATTCTTTAGTTCTGCCACTGAGAAAGAGAAATCACTACATGCTTCACAATCAAAGCAGCAAAAAAATGTAGTATACTGATGGCATGCTCGAAGTAGAAATCAACACTCACAATTCCCAAGACCACCCCACCCTTTGTTGATGATACCTCTCTGCCCTGTTTGTTGAAGAGCTTGAACTATAATTCTTGTCATTTTTTCTGGTTCCTGTAGAGGCTGTTTCAAAATTCAAACAAAAAATTACAATAGAATGTAGGTTTGTAAGGAGTTTAATAATAGCATAGTGTATTTTAATAATCACGATTAATTTCAGAATTATAGTTTTATATAAATTTAGGTCTGTTGCTCCTCTGGTTCATATTGCTGATCTGGTGAATGCAGAATGTCTATTGAAATGATCTTTTGAGAACTGGAAGAGCTCTTCTTTACGGTTCTAGGTTGACCCTTTAAATTCAAGACGGATTGCTTTTATTCAGTGGAGTTAGGAAAAACTCATCTTTAAGTTTGAACTTTCCTTTTCACAGATAATTTTCCAAGTTTCCAACACAATTAATGGTATCAAAATATGTCAAAGAACATTTGATTCAATGCCTATATATATTATTGATTGATGATTTTAGGTGGAATGGTCCATTGCAAATTATACATGGAAAAGTTATACTTCAATGAACAGCGGATTCCACTTATTCATCAGTGAGATCAGATGACCTAAACATGTAGTTATAGAAACTCACAAGGCTACCAAATCCAACATAGATAGGGTTTTTTCCTTCTTCAAGCCAATCAACTAGTGGTTTTGGCGGTTCATAATTTGAAGCAAGGTCAAGGAAACAAAATCCAACAATGTCAATGTTAGGTCCCCAATCTGCAGATCAAGAAATAAAACAGAATCAGATTATCACAACATCATTCAAAAAGCAGCTCAAGTCCATGACAAACCAGGTCAAAGAAAGCGAGTGCATAACTCGAAAAAAAGAAATACTTAATGATACGACGGTAGGCATTAAGTATCAACTCTGTATTAGAATATCGACTTTTCAGAACTAAAGTGGTACATCAAGAGGCAACAGTGCAGACTATAATGATATGAGAGTACACTATTAATACGCATCTAACCTTTTGGTTTAGGGACCAAGTTGGGGCTCCAAATATAACCATAGGGGATTTCAGGAGGGGAAGTGTAAGATCCACGTAGATGATGAGTCATAGCTCCTAGCTTCAGCTTCTTCTTCCTAAACTCGTTTACCAAATCATGTATTCCAAGCCAGATTAAAGCATCAACTATTTGATATGACAGCTGAAAGACTCAAAACAGAACAAAAAAAATTTAACCTACACATGCCATGGGGTAATTAATAGATTAGTTAAATTCATATTAACATAACGACCACTAGACTTACTTTGTATCCAATTGGCTGCTTAACACGGGAAAGAGGATGATGGAACTCATTAGTAGGCCTGAAATATAGTCAAATATCATTAATCAAAAAGCATATATAAGTATAAATATCTCCAACAAATGAGCAAAACTGAGAACTATATTATGTCTAAAGTGAATGAATGATTCATGAAAATAGAGAACTCAGTGCTAGAAATTCTTAGAATTTGAGTTTAGCTTTACTCATTTCCCCCACAAAGCCGGTTTGTAAATTGAGGGATGCTCGTGCTAATAAATACGTTTTCAGGTCATATTATATGTGTTAAAATTCAGTGTATGTTTTTATTATTACTTGATTGTGCAACATCCTAGGCTAATTGTTAGTAGTCCTAGTCAACACAACTTCCTAGGCATTGAATGTAATTATCGCAACATCATTATAAATAGAAAGTGTATGATCTCATTAGACATACATAAACTACTCATACTTTATATGGTATCTGATAGGATACTAGATTTGGGCTTTGGCCCAATAGTATTCTGAAGTGTTAGTTATGATTGTTCCTAAATTCTAGGGAAATCTGTTATAAGAGAGAGGGAAGGAGAGTGAGGAAGGCATTTAGAAATATTGTTAGAGTTGGTTAGGAGTTTTCTCTCTGGTTCGGAGCTTAGCTCTGGATTAGGAGTTCTTGAATTCGGGTTTATCTTTTTCTTTACTGATTTTCCACCATTGTAAAGCTTCAAGCTCGCCATTTCAGATTAAATAATAAACCGTTTACATTCTTGAATTCACGGGTTCTATCAGTATTAGAGCAAGTTCTAATTTTGTGATCAGTCTATGTGCTTCACTATCGTTGCCGGTAGCGGCATTTGTCACCGGCAGCACCATAACCACCGTTTTTCATAGTTTTTCCACAGTTCTGTTCTTTTTTACATTGTTACAGTTGTGCCAACACCAGCTGCCCTTTTTCCAATGCGACCCATGTTAGAATTGGTCTGTGAACTGAAGAAAACTGAAGTGAATAGATGAAGTAAAGAAAATCAAGAATGGTTTCTCTCAAGAATGTATTATTGAAATTGACAACAATGAATACTGTGATAGTTACAGAATCTGCCAACTAAATTGCCCTGCAATTCAGTTCCAATCAATTAACTCTCTAACTGTCTACCTATTGAAGACTAAGCTTCTGTTATTTATACTAACCATCCTAACTAATTCAATTAGGATTTACAGCTGGCACAACTGTTATTTATACTAACCATCCTAACTAATTCAGTTAGGATTTACAGCTGGCGCAACTCAGCAATTAACAGAACTAACACATAGAATTTAAACTTGGTTCCTTCTCTCATACACCTTCCTAATAGGAAGCCTTGCTTGACTAGCAATCCTATCATTACCCCCCCTAAAAGAACTACCTTGTCCTCAAGGGGAAAAGACGGAAAAACCTCCAACATCTTGGAAGCTCGCTCCCAAGAGTTATCACAGGATGGTAAATGAGCCCATTTCACCAAAACCTCCATATTGCCTCCAACATCAGTCCTCCACTGCAGAATATCTTCTGGCTGTACAACCAATTCAAGCTCCTCAGTCAACATTGGTGGTAAGGTCTGAGGTGAATGTTGCGATTTCAAAGCCTTCTTAAGCAATGAAACATGGAACACCGGATGAACTTTAGTTTCAAGAGGCAGATCTAGCTTGTAAGCCACCTCCCCCACGCGGCTTAGAATCTGGAAAGGGCCATAATACTTAGGAGCCAATTTAGCATATGGTCTATCAGCCAGGGACTTCAATTTGTAAGGCTGAAGTTTCAAGAAAACCCACTCCCCAACTTCAAAATTCACCAACCGCCGGTGCTTATTTGCTTGTGCCCGCATCTGATCTTGAGATTTCAGCAAATTTTGTCGCAAATCAGCAAGTATATCATCCCGTTGCTGGGCCAACTGATTGACATCATCCAACTTTGATGGAATGGTGCAGCTCTTAATCAACAACGGAGGGTCTCTTCCATATAAAGCTTTAAAAGGTGTCATTTCAGCAGAGATATTGTAGTTACCGTTAAACCAGAACTCAGCCCAATGCAACCAATTCAACCAAGTCTTGGGCTTAGGGCCAGCAAAGCACCTAAGATAGGTCTCTAAGCACCGATTAACAACTTCGGTTTGACCATCCGTTTGAGGGTGATAAGACGTGCTATGCTTAAGACTAGTTCCAGCCAATTTGAACATCTCCCTCCAAAAATTGCTGAGAAAAACCGCATCTCTATCCGATACAATTGTAGAAGGAAATCCATGAAGCTTCACAACTTCCATCACAAACAAAGCTGCTACCTCCTTAGCATTGTAAGGATGCCCAAGAGGAAAGAAGTGAGCATACTTTGTAAGTCTATCAATGACTACAAAGATTGTATCCTTGCCTCTAACTCGTGGAAGGCCACCAACAAAATCCATAGAAATATCCTGCCACACTTGGCAAGGAATAGGCAACGGTTGAAGTAGTCCTGCCGGCGATAAAGTGGAGTACTTGTTCCTTTGACATACATCACACTCTTCAATAAACTTCTTGATATCTCGCCTCATGCCATCCCAAAACAAGAAACTAGAGACCCTTTTAAAAGTTCTGAACAATCCTAAATGTCCTCCACAAGGAGAATCATGGCATTCAGCCAAGATAAGTGGTATTTTGTTAGAACCCTTAGGCAGCACCAATTTACCTTTATACAAAAGCCTTCCCTTCTTGAACTCATAACCAGAATGAGAAGTAGGAGAGACAATTAAGTCCTGCACCAACTGCTGCAATTTAGGATCTTGTTGCAATTTCTCATCCCAAGAATCATCTTCCACATGTAGAACTGAGAGAGCAGCATACATATCTCTCCTCGACAAGCTATCTGCTGCAGTATTCTCCTTTCCTGGCTTGTATTGGATTTCAAAATCCAAACCAATCAGCTTGACAGCCCATTTAAATTGCTCAGCACTGAACAATCGTTGATCAGTCAAAAACTTAAGGCTCCTTTGGTCAGTCCTCACAATGAAATGGTTGCCCAAAAGGTAGTGTCTCCATTTGGTCACAGCCTGAACCAAAGCCATAAGCTCCCTCTCATAAACAGACCTTTGTTGAGCTCTCAAAGATAAGCCTTGACTCCAAAAGGCAAGGGGTTTACCCTCCTGCATTAAAACAGCCCCCAACCCCTTACTAGAAGCATCGGTTTCGACTACAAAGACCTTAGTGAAATCAGGTACAGCCAACAAGGGAAGATCAATCATGGCTGTTTTCAAGGCCTGAAACGCAGATGTAGCTTCCTCAGTCCAACAAAACTTGTCTTTCTTCAAAAGCTCAGTTAAGGGTTCGGCTAATTTACCATAACCTTGGACAAAACGTCTATAATACCCTGTTATTCCAAGGAAACCCCTAAGACCCTTCACATCCGTAGGGATAGGCCAAGAAGTCATGGCTGCAGTCTTGGACGGACAAGCTGCCACCCCTTCTCCAGAAATCACATGTCCCAAGTACTCAAGACTAGACTGTCCAAAGCTACATTTTTTCTTATTTGCCTTCAACCCATTCTGCACCAGCACTGCCAAGACTTGGTGAACATGAACAAGATGAGCTGACATATCCTTGCTATACACCAAAATGTCATCAAAAAATACCACGACAAATCTCCGGAGGAAAGGCTTCAAAACCTCATTCATGAGGGCTTGGAATGTGGAAGGAGCATTGGTGAGACCGAAAGGCATCACCAAGAACTCATAATGCCCCTCATGAGTTCGGAAAGCCGTCTTCTCCATATCATCTTCCTTCATCCGAATTTGATGATAGCTTGATTTTAAATCAAGCTTAGTGAATATTGTTGCTCCATCAAGTTCATCAAGCAACTCTTCAATGATAGGGATGGGAAATTTGTTAGGGATAGTAATTTTGTTGAGAGCCCTATAATCCACGCAGAAACGCCAACACCCGTCTTTCTTCTTGACCAAGATGATGGGACTAGAGTAAGGGCTAATGCTCGGTCTTACAATTCCAGCCTCAAGCATTTCTGAAACCAATCGCTCTATCTCTGTTTTTTGATAATGTGGATACTTATACGGTCGTAGATTAGGTATCTCAGCCCCCTCCTTCAAATGAATTGCATGATCTAACCTCCTTTGGGGTGGAAGACCTTGCGGATCCTCAAAAACCTCAGAATACTGTTGAAGAACCTCTGAAACAGCTTCAGGTATGACTGGAACCGCTGCTGGTTTCTGTTCTGCAGAATCGTACTGAATTAATAAGCCTTCCCCTTCTTCCTTCAAAATTTGCATGAAGGCTCCATAGGACAATTCAGTCTTGGTTAAGGAAGGATCACCAACCAAAGTAATCAACTTGCCATCTCTAGACAAGGTAAGCTCCAACTTGCCAAAGTTGGTTTTGACCTCTCCCAAACAAGAGAGCCAATCCAAACCCAACACCAAATCTACCCCTTGCAGGGAGAACAAATAAAAGTCTTGCCTAATCTCCATTCCTTGCAAATGCAAACTCAACTTGGGACACTTTCCCTTACATTTCACCCTATGATCATCCCCCACTACCACAATGTAAGAAGGAGTATCTTCCACCATCAAGCTCAGTTTCTGAACTACCTCTTGAGAAATGAAGCTATGAGAAGCTCCACAATCTATGAGTACCAAAACAGAATTGTTCTGAACTACCCCTTGTATCTTCCAAGAATTTGTGGAAGTCAGCCCAGCCATTGAACACAGAGACAATTGCAGAGAATTGAAAGTTTCAACCTCCTGAAACTCAGCCTCGCTGTCCTCCTCGTCATCTTCTTCTAAAATAATCATACAAAACTGCTTATTCTTGCATTTATGTTCTCTATTATAAGGCTCATCACATCTGAAACAGAGTCCCTTCTCCCTTTTGTCTCTCATCTCAGCCCCAGACAACCGTTTGAAATCACCACTCCTGGTTTTATTCCCTTCCCTAGCCTGAACACTCATCATATTAGCAGCAGAGGTACTGCCCTCAGTTTTCTTATCTAACCAAGGCTTAGTATCCACCGTCACAGTCTTAGTGTAAGAACTAGCCTTAGAAATAGAGGTTGGTTTAGTGAAAGTGTTGGTTCCTTTCTTAGTCCAAACCAGATTCTTATCCTCAATCATAATAGACTTTTGAATTAAATCAGACAGAGATTTTGATTCATAAAGTTTTACCTCCACTTGAATTTCCTCTTTCAAGCCATTCATGAAAATTTCTCGTGCAAATTCTTGATCAATGACCTTCAAAGCTCCAACATATTTCTCAAATTCCTCCACAAATTCCACCACCGTCCCTGTTTGTTTGAGTGCCAGCAACAACTCAAAGGGATTTTGTACCATTGAAGGTTGAAACCTGCGAACCACCGCCAGCTTGAACCCATCCCATGTTGGTTCAAGATTGCACCTAGCCCACCAGCGATACCAACTCAGTGCTCTACCCTCCAGGGCCACCAAAGTGGTACGCATCTTCTCCTCCTCAGGAACGCTTCGCAACTCGAAGTATCGTTCCAAACGGTGCGTCCAACCGTACGCATCGTCGCCTGAGAAAATCGGGATCTCCAGCTTCCTCCACCGGTCGTGCTCAACATGGTCACCCAAGAATCTACCCTCGTCGCCGCTGATCTCCACTTCTTCCCTGCGAACAGTCCTGCCGCTGTTGGAATCAATCTTGGCCGCGAGTGCTGCCAATTGGTCCTCCGTATGTTTGGCGCGCGCCTCTGCCAACTCTAATCGTGTGCGCCATTCCTCGCGTTCTTGCTCCCAATCACTCGAATTTCTCACCATGCTTCTTGTCTTCATGCAATGCACAGTAGAAGAAATCAAAATCGGTGCACCAGATCGGTGCTCTGATACCAGTGTTAGAACTGGTCTGTGAACTGAAGAAAACTGAAGTGAATAGATGAAGTAAAGAAAATCAAGAATGGTTTCTCTCAAGAATGTATTATTGAAATTGACAACGATGAATACTGTGACAGTTACAGAATCTGCCAACTGAATTGCCCTGCAATTCAGTTCCAATCAATTAACTCTCTAACTGTCTACCTATTGAAGACTAAGCTTCTATTATTTATACTAACCATCCTAACTAATTCAGTTAGGATTTACAGCTGGCACAACTGTTATTTATACTAACCATCCTAACTAATTCAGTTAGGATTTACAGCTGGCACAACTTAGCAATTAACAGAACTAACACATAGAATTTAAACTTGGTTCCTTCTCTCATACACCTTCCTAATATGAAGCCTTGCTTGACTAGCAATCCTATCAACCCACTGCCTAAAACCACCACAGACTGCCACGCAATCCTCCGGCAAGCACGACGGTGCTTTTCCCGTCGCCAACAGCCACCACATGCACCTCCACTTTCTATGCATGTAGGGCCCATGTGTCGCCTTCAAGCCCACACGTGCAATTCAGTGGTTACTTTTTTTCCCACATATGAATCATATTAGTGGTGCCTTTTATTTCCACCGACAATCAATCCAGTGGTGACTCTTTTCCCACACATGAATCATTAACGGTGCCTTCTCTTCTATCAATGATCATCTTGATGGTGAGTTATGTTGGTTATGACTCACACTATCCCTACAATATTCAAACTTAGTTACAATTTTTGTGAGAAAATGTTTTGATGTAACAAGCTTAAAGCATAGTAAGTTTTTGTTTGAGAAGGAGTGTTAAAATTCAATGTATGCTTTTACTATTATTTGATTGTACAACATCCTAGGCTAATTGTTGAAGAATCAAGATAAATCAGATTTGATTTTATTTTATTTTATATTATTATGTTTATTTTTATTTTATGATGTTGTCATTATTACTCAATATTACTATTGTAATTTCTTTTCCTATATAAACAGCTTAGGTCTGTAGTAATAAAATTTGAAAGTATTTTGTCTTTTACTTTCTTCATGGTATCAAGAACTCTCTCTGGTTAGGGTTCTGTAAAGCTTTCCACAACCCATCAAGGTTTGGGGCTCTAGCCAACTGAGCTATGGCACACAATACCCCATGGAAGGCAGCCCTTATGGGTAGCGGCGGTAGCAACGATAATGGTTTGGGTAAAAAATCAGATAGAAAAAATTATGTCGAATGGTCCCAAACCACAAGATTGATACTAGATGGTAAGGGAAAATATGGTTTCCTAATAGGAGAGGTGTAAATGCTTGCCACAACTGATCCAAATTACAGGTTTTGGAAATCTGAGAATTCTGTTATTATTGCTTGGCTGCTTAGTAGTATGGAATCACTTATTAGAAAACCTTTTATGTTGCAAAGGAAGTTTGGGAGGCAGTCAAAGAAACATACTCTGACATTCAGAATTCTTCTCAAATTTTTTATCTCAAATCACGATTGTGGCATGCCAAACAAGGAGATAGAGATGTCACTACCTATTATAATGAGTTGATGACACTATGGCAAGAATTTGATCTCTGATATGATGATCATTGGAAGTGCTGTGAAGACAGTGTTTTGTTTCTTAAGAGACAGGAGAACAATCTAGTATTCATGTCCTTGGTTGGGCTTAATAAGCGACTTGATGAAGTTCGAGGCAGAATATTGGGAAAGATTCCATTGCCATCACTTCGGGAAGCGTTCTCAGAAGTTAGAAGAGAAGAGGCGAGACAAGGTGTTATGATGGGTAAGACATCTTCTGTTGGTGAGATTGAAAGCTCTTCCCTAGTCACTAAGAATGAAGACGGGAAGAGAGATGGCAAGAAACCATGGTGCGAACATTGCAAACGTTTAGGGCACACACGTGATACATGTTGGAAGCTCCATGGAAAACCTCTAAATTGGAAGAAAAAAGAAGGAAACAAAGATCATGCCCCCAAGCTGGTACCTCTAATCAAGATAAGCAGTCTACTTCAAGCCCATCTCCTTTCACCAAGGAACAATTAGATCAATTGTACAAACTCCTTGAGTCTCAAACTCCTTCTTGCTCTATAGCTCAGAGAGGTAATTTTTCAAATATTGCTCTTCTTAGTGTCACTCCCAGCCATACTTGGATTATCGATTCTGGTGCTACTGATCATATGACTGGGGAGTCGAGCCTGTTTTCTTCTTATAGTCCTTGTGCAGGTAACCACAAAATTAAAATTGCAGATGGCTCTCTTTCAGCCATTGCAGGGAATGGTTCTGTTATGCTGTCACCTGTGTTAACCTTAAAAAGATGTCTTACATGTTCTTAATTTATCATGTAATCTCTTATTCATTACTAAATTAACAAAGGATATAAATTGTCAAGCTAACTTCTTTCATTCTCATTGCACTTTTAAGGATTTGAGCACGGGGAAGATGATTGGCAATGCTAAGGAGAGTGGAAGACTCTATTATCTTGACAATGGACTCGACTTCAAAGACTAACAAAAAACAAGTACATGCTTTGAATCTATTTTTGTCTCTTCTAATAATGATGATATTATGTTATGGCATTTACGGTTAGGACATCCTAGTTTTCCGTATTTGAAACATTTGTTTCCTAAATTATTTTCTAAGAAGAATTCGTTTTTATTTCATTGTGAAACTTGTGAATTTGCTAAACATCACCGTTCTTCTTTTTCGACACAACCATATAAACAATAAAAACCGTTTGCAGTTATTCATAGTGATGTTTGGGGTCCTAATAGAATAAACACCTTTTCTAATAAAAAATGGTTTACAACTTTTATTGATGATCATACTAGAATTTGTTGGGTTTATCTATTGAAAGGAAAATCTGAAGTTGGACAGGTCGTCAAATTTTTTTTTAGAATGGTGCACACTCAATACCAAACAAATATTCAAGTCTTCAGAAGTGACAATGGTAAAGAATATTTTATTATACTTTTGTCCGATTTTTTTCTTGCAAATGGGGTTGTTCATCAAAGTTCTTGTGTTAATACACCCCAACAAAATAGAACTGCAGAGAGAAAGAATAGACATCTTCTTGAGGTTGCTAGAGTTTTCCTATTTGCAAATAAGGTTATAAAATATTTGTGGGGTGAAGCTGTTTTAACTGCATCATATTTAATTAATCAAATGCCATCTAAAGTTTTAGATTTTCATACACCTCTTGATATTTTTCGAAATTATTTTCCTTTGACTGGTGTCTCTTTTGATTTGCCATTAAAAGCTTTTGGTTGCACTGCTTTTGTTCATAAACACCTTGACAAACTCGAGCCACGAGCAATAAAATGTGTGTTTACCGATTACTCTTCAACTCAAAAGGGGTATCAGTGTTTTGAACCAAAATCAAAAAGAATTTTTGTAACCACGGATGTTACTTTTGTTGAAAATCAACCATTTTTTACTGATATTCATCTTCAAGGGGGAAATTTTAAGGAAGATTCATCTTTTACTTTTGAAAACATCATTACTTTAAGTGATATAGTGTTGTCACAAAATTCCGAGACTTATATTGATGAATCAAAAGAAAATGCCCAAGAATCCATCAATCCACTTATGAATGAGGTTTCTACATATTCGGGGGCGACAATTTCAAATCAAAATCACAATGATCAAAATCACAATAATGAAGGACCACCTGAAATGCCACAACATAATGACTCAGATAAAGAGACACAAAGCAGGTTTACTACAATTGACCCTACTTGGAAGGGAAATGTCTTTGAAAGAAGAAACCATAAACAGAGAGATGAAGGACCCATTCTCCGACCCTTCCAAGATTCCGAACCAATAGATAATCCAACACATCATCTTGATGTAAAGAATGCTTTTCTGAATGGTGATTTGGAGGAGGAAGTATACATGGATAGTCCACCTGGCTTTGAAGATAAATTTGGTTCAAATGTGTGCAAACTACAAAAATCCCTTTATGGTCTCAAGCAATCTCCAAGGGCTTGGTTTGAAAAATTCACCCGGTCGGTCAAAAGGCAAGGATATATGCAGGGACAATCAGACCATACTTTGTTCATGAAGTTCTCTAATGTTGGTAAAATTGCAATTCTAATTGTCTATTTAGGTGATATTATTCTCATAGGAGATGACATTGTTGAAATGGAAAGAATGAAGAAAAATTTGACAAAAGAATTTGAGATCAAAGATTTAGGCGCGCTTAAATATTTTCTTGGTATGGAAGTTTCTCGCTCAAAGAAGGGAATTGTTGTTTCTCAAAGAAAATACATCCTAGATCTCTTGGAAGAAACTGGGATGAGTGGGTGTAGACCAGCCGATACTCCTATGGAATTAAATGCTAAACTTTGGGAGAAAGGCAATGTTCCTGTTGAGATTGGAAGATACCAGAGGTTAGTCGGAAAACTTATTTATCTAGCCCACACTAGACCTGACATCGCTTTCTCTGTGAGTGTTGTAAGCCAATTCATGCATTCTCCCTATGGGGGCAGTTTATCGGATCTTAATGTACTTGAAATCCAATCCTAGAAATGGTTTGTGCTTCAAGAAAACTAATGACAGAGAAGTCTCTATATTTACAGATGCTGATTGGGCATGATCAATTACTGATAGAAAATCCACCACTGGATATTGTGCCTATGTTTGGGGAAATTTAGTTACTTGGAGAAGTAAGAAACAAGGAGTTGTTGCTCGAAGCAGTGCAGAAGCTGAATTCAGAGCAATGGCTCAAGGAATCTGTGAACTTTTATGGATTCGTAAACTCTTGGATGAACTGAAAATGAAAGTTGACTCACCCTTAAAATTGTTCTGTGATAGAAAAACAGCAATAAGTATAGCTCACAACCCTGTACAACATGATAGAACCAAGCACATTGAGATTGATCGCCATTTCATAAAAGAAAAAAATGATGGTGGAATTATATGTCTGCCATTTGTGACTTCCAATCAGCAAACTACTGATATCTTGACAAAAAGATTGGCAAGACCCAATTTTGAGCGACTTATAGCCAAGTTGGGCATGACAGATATCTATGCACCAACTTGAGGGGGGTGTTGAAGAATCAAGAGAAATCATATTTGATTCTCTTTTATTTTATATTATTATATTTATTTTTATTTTATGATGCTGTCATTATTACTCAGTATTACTATTGTAATTTCTTTTTTTATATAAACAGCTTAGGGTTGTAGTATTAAAATATGAAAGTATTTTGTCTTTTACTTTCTTCATTAATCGTTAGTAGTCTTAGTCAATACAATTTCCTAGGCATTGAATGGAGTTATTGCAGCATCATTATAAATAGAAAGTGTGTGATCTCTTTAAGACACACATAAATTACTCATATTTTACAATATCTAATGTAAGACTCTCAACACATCCCCCACAAGTCTAAGATAGGAAATCTGAAGCGTAATCTAGGTAGCCCACCGGTTTTAGGATAGGCTCTAATAATATATTAGAGTTTGAGTTGGACCTAACTCAACCCCACAAAACCACCTTGTAAGGTGGGCGATGCCTCCAACTTATAAATATTTTGTTAAGCCATATCATATCAAATGTGAGGCTCTCAACAAAAATATAGCTAATTGAATGCAGGATTAGCCCATGTCAGCAAACAAGACTTACGTCCACGGCATTGTGAAGAATATGTGCAGCGGAACATTTAGATATTCAGCAACATGAGTATGCCCTGCATAAATTCATACACATTAAAATAACAATATTTTTAGTCATACGTCCACAACATTGTGAAGAATATGTGCAGCTGAACATTTAGATACTCAGGTATATGGGCAGGCCGAGCATAAGCTCATATACATTAAAACAACAATATGTTTAGTCATATCATACATAATAGCTGAAAAAAAGATCAGTCAGATTATTAGTTAAAAATATCAGTCAGATTATTAGTTAAAAATATCAGTCAGATTATTATCGATGAACTTCCTTTGAACTTGCTATTAGCAGTTTCCATTTCGGGAATCCCATCCTTAGTTAAAAAAAGGAGGAAATTCTTGATTAGTCTAAAAATATGATTCATCATGCTTGAGAAAACTAAGATATTGAATCATTAATTTGTAAGAGTACCGAGTACGGCAAGTATGCCTATTTTTCTTTCCAACTCTTTCTTCCATGAGTTACTTATCACAGTCACTAAAACAGTCCTATTAATTTATTTACCCTTCTTTGATGTACCTAGTTATGTAATATACACAGAAGCACAAAATAAAAGGAGAAAGAACAAGGCACTTGTATCCATTGTCACTAAAACTCCTCTGCCATAGCAGGGTAGTGAATGTACAACATCAAAACCCTAAATAGATTGACATCTCAATCTTCTACATGTAAGACTAGGAAAATAAACTACACCTCAGACTCAGCCCCCTTCCTGAAACACCCCCCATTACCCAAGGACCTGTCCCAACTCCTAACTAACTTTTGGGTTAATATACCCCTAATAGTGACCCTTTTCCTTATCGTAATGAAATGGTGCAGTCCTTATGTTGACATATAGCAATCAGATCTGATATGATTGTGTTTATTAGTTGATTTTCTATTTAAGTTTATTTGTATTTTGGGAAATAATCAAATCACTCTGATTTGATTTATTTCCTAATTTATTTTTACTTTATTCTGCATTCATTAGATAGCTGGCAGCATTGTATATATATATATTTGTACTGTTTAAGTTTCAATAACAATAATAAGAAATTTTCCTTCCCTCCTATTTTAACCTAGCTGCACCCTAAAACACATGGTATCAGAGCTTCGGCTATGATCCTGTGGCAGCTCACCATGTCCTTACAAACTGAAAAAAATTATTCCTCCACTACTACAATACCAGAAAAAAATTCTGGTGACCCTAAAATCGTGTCAACCCCTACCACAAATGATCCACTATCCATAAACTCTGGTTTACAGCTTCTAATCCAAAAGTTGAATGGCAGAAACTATGTTGAATGGGCCCAGACTGTGAAGTTAGCTCTTGATGGCAAGGGAAAGTTTGGCTACTTGACTGGAAATACTCCTCAACCAGAGAAGACCGATCCAGCCTACCAAAAATGGAAGTCAGAGAACTCCCTAATCATTGGGTGGCTAATTCACTCAATGGAATCTTCCATTGGGAAGCCCTACCTATTCATTTCCACTGCAAAAGAGGTGTGGGAAGCTGTACGCGATTGCTATTCCGACTTGGAGAACTCCTCACAAATTTATGAACTTAAGACTCGTTTGTGGCAGTCCAAACAAGGAGATAAAGATGTCACAACATTTTTTAATCTCATGGTTGTCCTTTGGCAGGAGCTTGACCAATGTTATGAGGATGATTGGGAGAATTCCAAAGATGCAAACAGATTTAAGAAAAGAGAAGAGAATGATAGGGTTTATATGTTTCTAGCAGGACTCAATCCAGAACTTGATGAAGTCCGTGGTCGAATTTTAGGCAGAAAACCGTTGCCTTCATTGAGGGAAGTATTTTCTGAAGTAAGAAGGGAGGAATCCAGAAGGAAAGTTATGTTGCAAAACTCTGATAGTACAAGGGTGCAGAAAACTGAGAGTTCGGCTATGGCTGCAAAGGGATACGAAGCAGATGGAGAAAGAAAAAAACGACCTTGGTGTGATCATTGTAGACGACCATGGCACACTAAGGAAACTTGTTGGAAACTTAATGGAAAACCACCCAACTGGAAGAAGAAGCCAAATGGAGAGGGTAAGGCCTTCCAAGCTGCAAATGGAGAAAATGTGGAGAATAAAGTTAACTCTGAGACATCTCCTTTCTCTAAGGAACAACTAGAGCACCTGTATAAGCTCTTTACCTCTATGTCAGTTATTTCTTCATCCTCTCTTGCTCAAAAAGGTATCTCTTTCTCTTCTGCTCTTTTGAGTTCCAAACCAAATTCAAAAACTCCATGGATCATCGGTTCTGGAGCCACTGATCATATGACAGATTGCTCAAAATTGTTTTCCACTTATAGTACTTGTGGAGGTCATAAAAAGGTAAAGATAGCTGATGGTACCTTTTTCACCATAGCTGGAGTTGGTTCTATTCCTATTTCTAAAACTCTAACTCTTCACAATGTCCTTCATGTTCCAAATTTGTCATGTAACTTGCTGTCCATAAGCAAATTAACACAAGATCTTAACTGTTTGGCTATTTTTAACCCAGTTAATTGTCAATTTCAGGAGTTGAAATCGGGGAGGATGATTGGCAGTGCTAAATAGGTCAATGGTCTCTATCTCTTCGATGATGAGGCTGATCTTAAAGAGGAATTTCATAGTAATTGTCTCAACTCAGTTTTGGTTCATAATAATGAAGAAATAATGTTATGGCATTATAGGCTAGGACACCCAATTTTTTTGTATTTGAAGCACTTATTTCCCGAGTATTTTAAGAATAAAAATCCAGATCAGTTTTTTTGTGAAGTTTGCCAATTTGCAAAGCATCATCGTTCTTCCTATTCTCCTCAGGTGCATAAACCATCTAGTCGATTCACATTAATTCATAGTGATGTTTGGGGACCTTGTAGGGACCCTACTCCTAATGGAAGAAGATGGTTTATTACCTTCATAGATGATCACACTCGATTAACTTGGGTTTACTTAATGACAACAAAATCTGAAGTTGAAAGTATCTTCAAAAGTTTTTTTCAAATGATTTTGACCCAATTTCAAGTAAAAATCAAAATTCTCCGTAGTGATAATGGAAGGGAATATTTTAATAAACACTTAAATGAGTTTTTCCTACAACAAGGTATCATTCATCAAAGTTCATGTGTGGATACTCCACAACAAAATGGAGTGGCTGAACGAAAAAATAAACATCTCCTTGAAGTTGCTAGGGCATTGTTGTTTCAAAATAAGGTTCCAAAGTATCTTTGGGGAGAAGCAATTCTCACTGGAACATATTTAATAAATAGGATGCCTACCAAAATTTTAAATTACAAAACTCCTTTTGATGTTTTCACATGTCTATTTTCTAATAATAAACTTTCATACACTCTACCCCTAAAGATATTTGGATGTACTGTTTTTGTTCATATTCATGATCCGAATCAAGGAAAACTTGAGCCTAGAGCAAGAAAATGTGTTTTTATTGGCTATGCATCCAATCAAAAAGGATACAAATGTTTTGAACCTATTTCCAAAAAGATTTTTGTGACTATGGATGCCACTTTCTTTGAAAAAACTCCTTTTTTTGGTAATCATCTTCAAGGGGGGATAATTAAAGAAGATGATGTTCAATATTTACAAATTGCAAATTTGGATTTTCTAAACAATTTGGAAAAAACAGATTGTGAGAAAAGTAACATAACAGAATCCTATTTGAAAATACTAGAAATTGAGGAAAATAACAAAACAAAATCTTTGGGTGAATCTAGTCAAGAAAGCCATGAACATAATATTCAAGAAAATGTTTTGACAGAACCAGAAGTTGAGAATGAGACAATTGAGATTGGTAACAAAGGTATCCAACCATTTGACCATGTATACTTAAGAAAAAAAGTGCCTCAGAGAAGAGAACCTCAACACTGCCAAACATCCAAGGATCCAACAGGTACGAGTCTTTCTAATTCTGTTTTACCCTTTCAAAATTCTGAAAATTTTGATCATAATAATCTTGTCTTTGCTGAACCTATTCCCAATGATTTTGTTCCTTTAAAACCTAACTTTGATGATTCTAGTCTACCCATTGTTGTTAGAAAAGGGATAAGAGCATGTACAAAACATCCTATCAGTAACTTTATATCTTATGACAAATTGTCCCCCACTTTTAGAGCTTTTACTTGTGAACTGACAAAAACAGAGATCCCAAGAGATATACAACAAGCTCTAAGGGTCCCTAAGTGGAAAGAAGCTGTCTTGGAGGAGATGAGTGCTCTTATAAAAAATCAAACTTGGAAAGAGGTGGATCTACCTAAGGGAAAGAGAACTGTGGGGTGCAAATGGGTGTTTACCATAAAACATAAGGCTGATGGATCAGTAGAGAGGTATAAGGCCAAGCTAGTTGCCAAAGGCTTTACACAAACATATGGTATTGATTACTCAGAAACTTTTGCTCCTGTTGCAAAACTTAACACCATTAGAGTTCTTTTATCTTTAGCGGTTAACTTGGATTGGCCATTACAGCAGCTAGACGTAAAAAATGTGTTTTTAAATGGAGATTTAGAGGAGGAAGTCTATATGGATTCACCCCCGGGGTTTGAATTTAAATTCAACCAAAAGGTCTGCAAGCTTCAGAAGTCTCTTTATGGCTTGAAACAGTCACCTCGAGCGTGGTTTGAAAGATTCACCCAATTTGTTAAGAAGCAGGGATATTCTCAATGTCAAAGCGATCACACCATGTTTGTGAAACATTTTTCTGAAGGTAAAATGGCTATATTGATCGTTTATGTAGATGATATTGTTATCACTGGGGATGATTCTAATGAAATAAAAAATTTGAAGGCATCTCTTGCTGCTGAGTTTGAAATTAAAGATCTTGGGTCTTTAAAATATTTTTTGGGAATGGAAGTTGCAAGATCAAAGAAAGGGATTGTTGTATCACAACAGAAATATATTTTAGACCTTCTAAAAGAAACCGGGATGATGGGTTGTAGGCCAGCTGATACTCCAATAGATCCTAATCAGAAAATTGGTAGTGATGGCAGTGGTGATCCAGTGGATACATCTCGGTATCAAAGATTAGTAGGAAGACTAATTTATCTATCTCATACTCGTCCAGATATAGCCTTTGTTGTTAGCTTAGTGAGTTAGTTTATGCATTCACCTCATGAAGAACATTTAGAGGCTGTTTACCGTATTCTAAGGTATCTCAAAAGTTCCCCCCGGAAGGGGACTGTTTTTCCAAAAAACTGATCAACAAGGCATTGAGGTATTTACTGACGCAGATTGGGCAGGGTCCATCACGGATAGAAAGTCAACATCTGGTTACTGCACATTTGTTTGGGGAAACTTAGTTACTTGGAGGAGCAAGAAACAAAATGTAGTAGCTAGAAGCAGTGCTGAGGCAGAGTATAGGGCAATGGCCCAAGGTGTTTGTGAAATCCTATGGCTTCAAAGAATCTTAGAAGAGCTTAAACTTCCTATAAATCTTCCAATGAAGCTGTATTGCGACAACAAGGCAGCAATTAGTATTTCTCAAAATCCTGTTCAACATGACCGAACCAAACATGTTGAAATTGATAGACATTTTATAAAAGAGAAAGTAGATGCAGGTCTGATTTGCATGCCTTTTGTCCCTACTTCACAACAAGTTGCTGATATCCTTACCAAAGGACTGTTCAGACCCAGTTTTGAATTTCTTGTAAGCAAGTTGGGCATGCTAGACATATATGCACCAACTTGAGGGGGGGTGTTGACATATAGCAATCAGATCTGATATGATTGTGTTTATTAGTTGATTTTCTATTTAAGTTTATTTGTATTTTGAGAAATAATCAAATCACTCTGATTTGATTTATTTCCTAATTTATTTTTACTTTATTCTACATTCATTAGATAGCTGGCAGCATTGTATATATATATATTTGTACTGTTTCAGTTTCAATAACAATAATAAGAAATTTTCCTTCCCTCCTGTTTTAACCTAGCTGCACCCTAAAACACACCTTATAACCATAGTTCCCCTAGTTGTTAGCCATCAAATTTCCCTACAAATCAAAATAATCTAAAAATTGCTGCTGCCAATAAAACACGTGCATCATATGCCTTGGACCAGTTCCACTCTTTGGAGTCAATCGCTCCAAACTCAATCAACATAAAATACCAGGTATCATTTGCTCTTTAAGGTCTCACACGAGCTTGATTTTGGAAACTAAAACCTGCTGAAACCCACTGTAGAGTTTTTCTTGTAAGGCCTCCATCAGTATCACCAGAGGTCAAACTACACGGGAAAAAGATTAAAAAAATTCCAGCAATGTTTTTTATCTTTATTTCTTCTTAGGGTCTAACCATATTACAATTACTGAATATAGTATAAATTCTAGATTGAGATATTCAAAGTTTGTGGTGCACTGCTACTTATAAAATGTTTAATTGATAATGGTTGACTGTTTAAGAGTTATTAAACAAAGGCACAGTTATAAAGACCTGTAAGATTACCATTACGCATTTTTGTTAATTCTACCAAACACTTTATCGAGCATCTGAATCCTTAAATTTCGTAAGACTACAATTTTGTTGTTTAATAGACTTTTGGCCACTATACAATCTCTTATTATAAGATAAAATGTTTGATTACATTCTCAGGAAAGCAGAAAAAGACTTAACTTGTCAATGTTATATTATTTTGAAGCAAAGCCTGCTGAAATTGAAAGAAACTGAATTTAAGTAAATCTTACCATATGCTGGAGGATTTGCAATTATCGCTTCCGCTCTAAACGGTTTATTAGAGTCTGGGTACCGGCTATTGCATGCAGGAAGCAAAGAGTGAATGATAGCTCTGATTTGATTTCTTTGAATATGTATTTCTGAAGGTCCTGACGGCAACAAGCCTTTATTCTTGACCATATCTGCAGAAAATTATGAATAGAAAAATTATATGAATAAATTTGAAAGCATGAGCAAAGAACAAATATCATTCATCATTTGACAAGTACATATATTTATATTTGAAAACAGTATTATAAACATCCCCTCTCCTTAAAAAAAAGGCAAATATGACAAACTTTGTCATCTAAACTGACAACCCAATGTGCCCTCAATGAAGGCGGCTAGGGTTTCTAACACTATATTCATCTACATTGTGTTTGACTTTAATCATAAGAAATAGAGCTGCATGAGAAATCCTTCTATCTGTTATTCTAGTTAAGTTGTCATGTCAAGCTATTAATAAAAGATAGTTCTGGAAGAAAATACTTGGCTTTAAAGCATTATAACAAGTTAAATTTACCAAGATCAAGTATTGGATAATATAAGAAATACTCACACCCAGCAAGAACTTTCGGATCTCCGCCTAAAGGGTAAAACTCCAAGCCTGCATCCAAGACAAAATCTTCAAAGTTTTTATGAGTAGCAAGCCTAACCCTGTGTCCGTCTTCCTGCAAACAAACTTCACCTTCAATCAGGTTGAATTACATTGGACTAACAGAGTTACGAAACAAAAACTAAGCTTTTCAAGGAAAAGAAAATGAAAAACATTTAAAAATAAAAACCTCAAGATTTTAGAAAGTATCATGAGTTTGTAAAGTACTACATCGAATAAAAAACAGATTTCAAAATCCATAATGAAACACAGAAGAGGCTTACAATCATAGAGAAATTAAATGAGTTGAGCTCATTTAATAAGCTATGGTTCATATGGGTTGGATGTATGGGAAGTCAACCAAAAGTATTACTTTCAACATATATTTTGTCAACAAGCTGTGCAGCTATAAAGTTGCTTTCGACTTATTCAAGTGTCGATCAAAGTTACAAAACTTCCTTTTTCCTTATTAATTTACTGCAGCAGCAAACAGTAGTTTCGACTAGGATAACTTATGAAAGAGAAGTAAAATCATGTGATTTTGAAGTTATTTGGAGTGTAACTAGTAAGCACATCACATGAAGGACCACCAGAATTAGAATTAAAACCAAAAACAGAAGTTGATGTAAGCTTTCTATCTGCGTGCTAAAGAATTGATGCACCACAAGTTACTAAGAGAAGACCAGTTATGTTCTAAGGATTTTGAAAGCAAATAAGCAAGCCAAAACAGGGTCATAACATTAAAAGTAGCACACTAGAAAACATTTGCTTAGTGCTAAAATACTTTGCAAACAATCAAGAGTTTCATCCTAAATTTGTTGACTCATTTTATTCCAGTCACGGTTTATCATGTTTCTAACTGTGGTTTCAGAAAACTACCTTTCATTAATATAACCCAGGTTTTGAACTGCAAACTGCATCAGGTTGCAGGGTGGCAGCCACAACCATGACCATAACCACAATTTAAAACCTTGAATATATAACCTAAGTGAAAAAGTACAAACATCACTTCTACTGTCCTTAACATTTCCAAAGTAAAATCAAATACTTCAATTCAAACCCCTATTATTTTCATGACCTTAGCATGAGGAAAGCAAGGATGTACAGCACATATTCTTCGAGTAAATAATCACAGTATAAAAACTACTACTGAAGAAACCAAGAACAAATAACACCTGCAGACGCTTCCCAATGGCAATAAATGGCTGGACATCTCCGCGTGTGCCAACTATAAGCATTGCAATTTGTTGTGGTGGAATAGGTTGAATATCCTGAATGAGTGTTTCTTTGCAAGATTCACCACTACGATCAATGATCCCGGTTCCATTTCCTAGAGACCGGTGTTTAATATGTCCTGGAACTTCAATTTCTACAACACCATCATCATTAACCATGGAAGCTTTTTTTAGACATCTCAGCTGCAACATTTGCAAACAAATTTCAATCATTAAAAGAAGTTAAGCAAGTAAAGAATTTCAGAGACAAAAATTACCACATTAGTATCTAAAGCCAGTTAAAGCAGCATCAAAAGATGCAGCAATGCAAGGCATATAGAAAATAAAAAGCGAGTTTCGAAAATAGCAAATAGCATGAAATTTGAAGATTGCAAGTGAATTAGCCAAACCCTTTTCTTGTGGGGAACAGTCTCATCAAAGAACCTAGCCAATAATCCATGGTTTTTAGCAGCTTTAGCAGCTTTCTTACATTGACCCTGATTTGACGTTTCAGCTTTAGCCACAACACCTACAGCTCCACCAGTTGCTTCCACATTCTGTGTTGCACTTGATGAATCCCTGTCAATATGTCCTGCGTAAGGCAAATCCACACCAAAAACAATACATATAATCACATAAACATGCTTTTCCCCCTCAAAGTTCTATACTACTATTATTCAATGTCTATGAAGCATCAATATTGATAAGTTGACACCGAAAATAATTTGAGAAATAATTAATTGAACACTGACACGTGTCAGACACCGAAACACACATTCGATTAGAGGTGTCAGTGCTATCTGTATTCTATTGCCATTTCTAATTTTCCCTAAAATCAACATCATCATAATCATAATTAATTATTAATTATTACAGTAATAGTAATGTATATACTTGTTCGCGTTGCATGAGAAAATGCAATCTCTATAAATTAAACATAAAATTGAAAGAAAATTGTTTTCATATTTTTTAGAATAAAAAAAAAAGGAATACCTGAAGAAGTAGTTGAATTAACGGAAGCAGCGTGTGCGTCCAAATAAACTGAAATGTCACTAGAGGAAGATTTTGAACGGTGGTGATTATTATTATTACTCTCCATTTCGGAGAAGGAGGAAGGAACGATTCTAGAAGGGAAATGGATTTGATTTGATGATGATGAAAAAGAATGGAAAAGTGTTATGAGGGCGATGGGGAAGGGGAATAGTTTCTGTTTTGCTTTTGATCTTTTTCTTTCGCTTTCTTCCTTTCGAATTTTCCAAAACGAAAAAAGGAGAGGAAGCGTTAGAAAATATACAAGGTCGGCACGTGGAAGAAAGTGAAGATGTTTCAGAGGCCGTTATATTCCAATTTCCACGTCTACCTACGGCTCCTCAACAACTCAAATAAATAAATTTTAATTTTTATATTTTAGGGACCCGCCCCCGCATAATTGTTGTCGCCGTCACGGCGTCACGCATGATTTTTATATTTCATATGAAACATTAATATTGTAAATTGATATTTGTGGAAACTGTTGTTTTATTTTTTGCAATTTATTACTCAAATTTTAGCTCAATCATAGGTGGATTTAATTTTATTTTAGCTCATTTGAAAAAAAAAATTAAGGTTTAAGATTATTTGTGATCTGTCATTGGTTTTTTTTAGATTTTATTTTTGTTGAAGTTTGGTATGATGTTTTAGTGTATTTTTGTTGAAGTTTTGTGTGATTTAAATAAGTAATTAGTCATGTTTTTAAATAGAATAAAAAGTTAATATTGTTAAGACAAAATCTCTCTCAAATAGTTTTAATGATAACAAAATTATTTAATGATTATGATTATGTTTGAATGTCTAATGTGTGCTCTTGAGTGTATTTCATTAAGCAACAGGTTCCTAATCAACTCTAGTATTAAGAAGAAAAATCTGAAGTAATTCAACAAGTTTTCTAAACTGGAGGTTGAACTGGAGGATAGACATTCATAGGAAAAAGATCAACCATTCTCCAAAAGAATATATGGATTCACAGAAATTATAATTCCAATGCACCTTGAGGACAAACAGTAGTGATTGTGTCAAAACAATCAAAAGAGGTTACAAGCCAATAATAAGAGGATGATGAGCAGATCAAAGTTCATCCTCTTACCTAGGGAAAAGTCAAAATAAAAAGCTGATACCTAAAGCATGGAAAGGCAATACTTAGACAGCATTGAAAACACAAAAGGAAAAGAAAAGCTCAGGTCCGTATCTCAAGGGAGGTTAGGACTTCAGAATGAGGTTGAACTTCAAGCTCATCCTCCTGAGCTCATATTTGCTAGGACAGCTGGATGGCAATATAGTAAATAAGGACAAGAATCTTGGACACTTGCATAAATCTCCAACGGTCACTTACATCCTTGTATTTGGAAAAAGAGGTTCATAACCTCAATAAAGGAAGATGATCTCTGAAGCTCAAATCAGAACAACTACTTACAAAGAGTAATTTTCTCAAATCTAAGAAGATCATTTCCATCCTCTCTTTGCACTTTCTACAAATCCTAAACTATATCTTTAGAGTATCCTCTTAGAAAGTTCTAGAAAAGAGAAAGATCATACATTCAATCTCAAATCTTTTATACTGTAATTTCCAAGTTGTGTAACACTTGGTTATCCTTGTACTCAGAAAGAAAAAGAATTGTAAGCCTGGTGAGGCTAGGAATATACATTTTGAAAATAGGTCCGTAAAGAGGACAAGCCAGTTTTGAGCCATAGTGAAAACTCACAAGTGTGTGAGAACTGGACGTAACCTTTATTGGGTGAACCAGTATAAATCTTGGTGTGTCATTCTCTAAACTCTTCTTCTTATATTTAACTGTGATTTAAAAGTTTTAAATTTAACCTCCTTTGATCTTCATCCTCTCACAGAGGATACATATTCAAAAGAAAATTAAAAACCCCAAATATCTCTATTCAACCCCCCTTCTAGTGATATTTTAGATACTTCAATTGGCATCAGAGTAAGGTTCTCTTGAAAACTACACCTAACAGTGTAAGAGAAAAAGATCAAGAAACAAGAAAATGTCTAAAACTAAGTATATACCAGAAGGAGGTTCATCCAGCCGACCTCCTTACTTTGATGGTACAGACTACTACCATTGGAAGGGAAAAATGAGATTGTTTCTCATATCACAAGACAACAACATGTGGTCAGTGGTTGAACATGGAAATCATGTTATCAGAATCCATAGTGCAGATTCAACCTCCGACGAGAAACCTCAAGGACAATGGACAGCAGATGAAAATGCTAAGGTACTCCTTAATTCTAAAGCTCATTTATTTCTAACGTGTGCTTTGAGCAGGGAAGAATATGACAGAGTTGAAGAATGCAATAGTGCTAAAGAACTTTGGGACACCTTGAAGATCCATCATGAAGGATCAAGTCATGTAAAGGAAGCAAGAATTGACATGGGAGTTCGAGAATTTGAATTATTTGAAATGAAGGAGGAGGAAACCATTGATGAAATGTTCTCAAGACTCACCATCATACTGAATAATCTTCGATCCCTTGGAAAAGAATATTCTGTCCAAGAAAGGATAAGAAAAATTCTAAGAAGTCTACATAAAGAATGGAGGCCAATGGTGACTGCCATCACACAAGCTAAAGACTTGGCCACCCTGAAATTAGAAGATCTGGTTGGAACACTTAGAGCATATGAACCACTGCTGCTCTCAGACAAACCAAGCAAGAAAGGAAAAATGGTGGCTCTCAAGACAAATCAAATTGAAAGCCCGTCCTCCAAGCGAGCTGAAGAGGTTACAAAAGCAGAAAACGATGAGTATCCTCTGTCTGAAGAAGAGGATGAACTCGCGTTGATCTCTAAAAGAATTCAGAGGATGATTAATCGAAGATCACAAGACAAAAAGCCATTTCAAAGGGAAAAAGTTGACAAAAGCCAGATAACATGCTTTGGATGCAACAAAATGGGACACTACAAAACTGAGTGTCCTCTAAACAAAAGAAACCCAAGAAGATTTACCTACAAAAACAAATCCATGATGGCTACATGGGATGACAATGATGATTCATCCTCTGAACATGAAAAGGAAGAAGCAAACCTCTGCCTCATGGCTGACTCAGAAACAGAAGAGGTAATCACATCAAAAACTTGTCTTACATGTGAAAAATTAGGGATTGAATTTGACAATTTATTGAATGACTCAAACACTCTATCTCATAAATGTGGTTTTCTTAAAAATCAACTTTATGAGATAAAGAAACTTAATGAGGAACTTCAAGCAAAGAATGATGAATATAAAAAAATCATTCTGGACTTGCAACTATCCCATAAGAAATTGTCTGAGCAACAAAACACTTTGAACAAAAGAAACATTATTATTCATCCTCCAGAAGAGGACACGAAAACTGAAAATCTAAAATTAGAGGTTGATGAACTAAAAAATGACATCACCAACTTTGTCAAATCCACTGAGACTTTTCAAAAAATTATGGGATCTCAATCTGGAATTTTTGACAAGGCTGGTATTGGATTCAAAAGCTCTCAAAAACAGAAATTATATGAAAAATTTTTTCTACCTCTAAAACAGGAGGATAGACCAAAATGTTCTTATTGCAAAAAATCTGGACACATCATTAAAAACTGTCATGCCAAAAAACGTGCTGACTTTATTAAAAAGGGATGTTCATTTTGTGGTAAGCATGGGCACCATGAATCTAATTGCTATCACAAAAAGAAAACCTTTACAAAAAGAAAAACTAACCAACAAGGACCCAATTCCATATGGGTACCTAAGTCACTTCTAACCTCTAACACAGGTTCCTCCTCTAATCAACAAAAGAAAGCCTTGGTTCTTGGACAGTGGATGCTCAAGACATATGACTGGAGATAAGCATTGTTTTATTTCCTTGGTAATAAAGGATGGAGGATACGTCACTTTTGGAAATAATGACAAAGCTCAAATTAAAGGAACAGGTATCATTGGAAAGAATAATTCTGCCAAAATTGAAAATGTTCAATATGTGGATGGTTTAAAACATAATTTGCTAAGCATTAGCCAATTATGTGATAGTGGTTTTGAAGTAATTTTTAAACCCACTTTATGTGAGGTTAAACATTCAACCTCTGGTAAAATATTTTTTTCTGGAATTAGAAAAAAGAATTTATATGAATTATATCTGGATAATCTGCCCATTGAATCTTGTTTTATGGCTGTTGAAAAGGATAAATGGATTTGGCACAAAAGGGCTGGTCACACAAGCTTAACCACTATTTCTAAATTATCAAAATTTGAATTAGTGAAAGGTCTTCCAAAAATTAATTTTGAGAAAGACAAAATTTGTGAAGCTTGTGCCAAAGGAAAACAAGTCAAAAGCAGTTTTAAATCAAAAAACATAATCTCCACAAATCATCCTCTTGAACTCCTTCATATTGACCTCTTTGGACCTATTCAAACTCCAAGTCTTAGTGGAAAAATATATGGATTTGTAATAGTTGATGATTTCTCACGATTTACTTGGGTTCTATTTTTAAAACATAAAAATGAAGCTTGTGAAGCATTTCAATATTTTTGCAAAATGATTCAAAACGAAAAAAGAACAAATGTTATTTATGTGAGAAGTGATCATGGAGGAGAATTTGAAAATGAATCTTTCAAAATATTTTTTGATGAAAATGGAATTTCCCACAATTTTTCTTGTCCAAGAACTCCTCAACAAAATGGAGTTGTTGAAAGGAAAAATAGGACTCTACAAGAAATGGCTAGAACAATTTTGAATGAAGCCAACCTCGAAAAATATTTTTGGGCTGAAGCTATCAATACTGCATGCTATGTTTCAAACAGAGTGTCCATTAGAAAAAATTTGAACAAAACTCCTTACGAATTATGGAAAGGCAGAAAACCAAATATTTCTTATTTTCATATATTTGGTTGTTATTGTTATATTCTTAACAATAAAGATCATCTAGGAAAATTTGATCCAAAGTCTGATAAAGGTATTTTTTTGGGATACTCCGCATCATCAAAAGGTTATAGAATATATAATCTTAGAACTCAAAATGTGGAGGAATCCATGCATGTTATTTTTGATGAGTTTGATGATTTGTGTTTAGAAAATATGGATAAAAATGAAGAAGATGAACATTCATCCTCTAAAGCTCACGATTCAAATGAAGAGGACAGTCCTAATTCAACCTCTCAGCAACCTCCAAGAGGATGGAGGACAGTAACTCATCATCCTCCGAATCTAATAATTGGAAACACGGAGGACGGAATCAGGACCAGGCAATCATTAAATAGAGATCTTAACAACATGGTCATGATATCACAAATTGAACCCAAAACAATTGATCAAGCAATTTGTGACAAATCATGGGTTGACGCCATGTTAGAAGAGCTGTCACAATTTGAAAGAAACAAGGTATGGGATCTTGTACCCCATCCTCTTGAAAAATCCATCATTGGTACTAAGTGGATATTTAGAAACAAACTAAATGAGGATGGAGAAGTCATAAGAAACAAAGCAAGACTAGTGGCACAAGGTTACAACCAACAAGAGGGGATTGACTACGATGAAACATTTGCCCCTGTTGCTAGACTTGAGGCCATCAGAATACTTCTGGCCTATGCCTCTCATAAAGGTATCAAACTCTTCCAAATGGATGTCAAAAGTGCCTTTTTGAATGGCTTCTTAAATGAGGAGGTTTATGTTCACCAACCTCCTGGCTTTGTGAACAAAAAGAAACCTAATCATGTATTCAAATTATCTAAAGCTCTTTACGGATTAAAGCAAGCTCCTCGAGCTTGGTATGAGAGGTTAAGTTCATTTTTAAAAGACAATGGCTTCTCAATAGGACAAATTGATACAACACTTTTCAAGAAAACTCTTGAAGAGGATCTATTAATTGTTCAAATTTATGTTGATGATATAATCTTTGGGTCTACCAACAAGAAAATGTGTGAAGATTTTTCTAACCTCATGCAAAGTGAATTCGAAATGAGCATGATGGGGGAGCTAAAATTCTTTCTTGGTTTACAAATCAAGCAATTACAATCAGGCATCTTTATATCTCAAGAAAAATATACCAAAGATTTGCTAAAAAAATACAACATGAATTCAGCAAAAGCTATGGGAACTCTTATGCATCCATCCTCAATGTTACACAAAGATGATGAAGGAACTCCAATATCAGAAAAGGAGTACAGAGGAATGATTGGGTCATTACTATACTTAACAGCTAGCCGACCTGACATAGTATTTGCAGTAGGTCTATGTGCTAGATTCCAATCTTCACCAAAAGAATCACACCTCACAGCTGTAAAAAGAAATATGAGATATCTTGTTGGTTCAACAGATCTGGGTTTATGGTATAAACATTATCAAAACATTGACCTCATAGCATACTGCGATGCAGACTATGCTGGAGACAAAGTGGAAAGAAAGAGTACAAGTGGAGCTTGTCAATTTCTTGGAAAATCTCTCATCAGTTGGTCTTGCAAGAAACAAAGCACCATTGCCCTTTCAACTACGGAGGCTGAATATGTTTCAGCTGCTCAATGTTGTTCTCAAATACTATGGGTTAAAAATCAACTTGAAGATTATTCACTAAGGTACACAAAAATTCCCATCCTCTGTGACAATACTAGTGCCATTAATCTTTCTAAAAATCCCATACAGCATTTTAGATCTAAGCATATAGAAATTAAACATCATTTCATACGAGATCATGTTCAAAAGGGGGATATTGAACTAATTTTTATTCAAACTGAAAATCAATTAGCTGATATTTTCACCAAACCTCTTCAGGAGGATCGGTTTCAATCTCTTTTGAAAAATCTTTCAATTATAAATTTGTCAAAAATTTCGTAAATGCTTAGCTCATAATTATTATTGATTTAAATTATCGTATCTGCTGAAAATTTAAAATTAAAATTCTATTTTTTAATTTATTTTAAATCCTTTTGGTTAAATAATCAACCTCTTATGAAATTTAGAGGCTATCCTCCATTGGGAAAACCAACAAACACGCTGATAATCACTCCCATCAGCATGCTTGCACATCTCCCACCATTCCCTGCACGCCTCCGCCCTCAGCATTAAATGCTGTAACGGCTATATGTGAGTAACCGTGCAAAACAGCCACCTAGTAAGCCTAGGCAATCATGACTTCTCTCCACCTTCTCCTCCTCAAACGGCCTTATATCAACCTCCCTCTTCAAAATTCAAATTTTCATTCCATCTTACTTTCATCTGACTCTCTTTCTTCTAAAAATTTTCAAAAATGGTCAGAACAAAAATCTCAGCAAAAAGAAAATTTTCTGGTAAATCCCCAGAAACTTATGAAGATTTTTCAAGTGAAGAACACGAATCACCAGAAAAAGAAACCTCTTAACCTGAACCTGTTAGTGTGGTTCATCCTCCTCTAAGCTCGTCCTCCCCACCTGTCCTCTCCGTCACTCCTCCTCATCTCAAAACCTCCTCATCTACTCCAGTAAGAAGATCATCCAGAATCATGTCTGGTGTTCTCTCTTCAAAAACCTCCATTCAAGATGAAACTATTCATCTCATTGTGTCTGATGATTCTGAGGAAACCGTGTCTGAAGGTTTCGTGCCCAACAAACCTCAATCTGCCACATCCAAAAAATCCACCTCTCATTCATCTCCCAAAACTGATACATCCAAAAAATCAACACCTCCTACCTCCCAATCATCACCCAAACCTGTCTCATCTAAACAGACCACTGTTTCACCATCATCACTCAACCCAAAAATCCCTCTCTTCACATCAACAGAGCTGGAAGCTCGATACATTGAGAAATGGCAAGATAAATCAGTTGTTAATGGCAAAACAATTGATCTTGAAAGCCTCACGAAAGGAGGCTTTAATGTTGAAGAAATTTTTGACCAGTTAGGATGGTCATCTGTCTTTCAGATTGATGAACCTCAGTACCCGAGGCTAGTCAAAGCCTTCTATGCTGCTGCAAATGTATCCAAAGGGGACACATGTTTTACCTTGGTCCTCAAAGGAGCTCAGTTGGAAATATCTCCCACCACACTATGACAGATCCTTGACATTCGAAATGAAGGATCCTTTTGTTTGACTGATGCTTGGTACTCCCAAAGTAAAATCACCAGAATAGCCGTCCTCCAAAGTCTGTTCATAAATCCCCCAAAACCTCAAACAGCCTCAAACCTCTTCCCCATTTGTAGAATTCTTCACAATATTTGTGTTCACACTATCATTCCTAGGGCGGGAAGTTTTGAAAAGGTCACAGAGTTTGACCTCCTAATACTTCACCACCTTATTTCTGGAACCCCTCTTCATCTAGGAAATATTCTCTTTGATTTTATGAAAAATGCTGCTAGATTATGTCGATCTGCGCCATATGGTATGATCCTCACTAGGATCTTCAAATTTTTCAAAGTCCCTTTGGATGATGAGAGGTCAGTATATCTCAACAATATTTTCTCTTTAAGGAATGTAAATCAAATGAAGCTTCAAAATTCTAAAGATTTTCCCAAAGATGGCTCTGGTCAAAATTCAACCAAAAAACGTTCTTCTAGGACACCAACAAAAATCCAGAAATTACACCATCAACCTCTGAATTCTGCTTCAATTGATGAGCACCTGACCCCTGATCAGCAACCAATCTCAGAAGAACAAATTCTTCCAACAATTGATGATCTAGTGGACACTCTTCAGAGTGATCCTGAACCCTCTACTTCCCACTGCTTCCCAAATATCTCTGCCTCTCCTCTCCAAAATATGTGTCCTCCTCCAACAAATGATTATCCTCCTTCCGAGTTTGACACACAGAACATCCCCCTTCAACTCATGGAGGATGGTGAAGAACTATATTTTGATTTAAATCTGTCAAATCATCAGTTTTCACCAAGAGAGGTTCCATCTTTTCCTCCTACTAGCACTCAACAAAACTCATTTACCATGTCTCAACTTTTTCCATCTCCTAAAAAAGTAGGCCCTAATGTTGATTATCCTCACACCCGTCCTCCTCTCATAATTCCACTTGTTCCCATCACAACTCACGAGACTCCATCCAGACCCACTCTTCCAGAGATTCCTGGAACATTCTGTTCCATTGATTCTTTTTTGGCCAAATCAAGTGATCAATCATCTCATGATAAAGGAGAGAGCTCTCACATAAAGAATGCCAGCATCAACAGGTTGCCTGAAGACCAACCTCCTCCCTCCTCTGCTAAGAGGTCAGAAGAACCTCGCACTGAGAAAGAATTCAGACTTCTCAAAAAGATCAGGAAGGATCAGAAGAAACTCTTTTCAAGCATTGCTCAGTTTGGTCTTCTTTTGGAATGGGTCATCAAAAATCTCATTCCATCAAGTGCTCCTGCAGATCTTTCTCCCAGGCTCCCTGACCAACCTCCTCTACCAAACCTTCCTCGTCCTTCCACCTCGTCCTCCTCTGACGACTCCTCTCCATCCAAGTAGAAAGCTCCATTTTTTTTATGGTTGACGAATTCAGGGGGTGTTAGATTATGCTACCCTGTTGTCAATTTTTTTGATCAAGAGGATCTTTTTGAAACCATATTTTCAATCATCTTGCCTAAATGTTTATTAAGTTTATGTATTCTGAAACTCTTTTTGTAATATATGTTTCAGATATTAAATATCTCTTATTATCCTCAATCTGTTATTTTAAAGAATCTTGGCATAAATTAAGGGGGAGTAATTATTTTTAAACTAAAAATTATTACACTCATAATCAAAAGAAACTTAAAAGCATTTTATTAAAATCATAATCAAAAGAATTCTGTCATCATAAAAAAAGGGGAGATTGTTGAGACAAAATCTCTCTCAAATAGTTTTAATGATAACAAAATTATTTAATGATTATGATTATGTTTGAATGTCTAATGTGTGCTCTTGAGTGTATTTCATTAAGCAACAGGTTCCTAATCAACTCTAGTATTAAGAAGAAAAATCTGAAGTAATTCAACAAGTTTTCTAAACTGGAGGTTGAACTGGAGGATAGACATTCATAGGAAAAAGATCAACCATTCTCCAAAAGAATATATGGATTCACAGAAATTATAATTCCAATGCACCTTGAGGACAAACAGTAGTGATTGTGTCAAAACAATCAAAAGAGGTTACAAGCCAATAATAAGAGGATGATGAGCAGATCAAAGTTCATCCTCTTACCTAGGGAAAAGTCAAAATAAAAAGCTGATACCTAAAGCATGGAAAGGCAATACTTAGACAGCATTGAAAACACAAAAGGAAAAGAAAAGCTCAGGTCCGTATCTCAAGGGAGGTTAGGACTTCAGAATGAGGTTGAACTTCAAGCTCATCCTCCTGAGCTCATATTTGCTAGGACAGCTGGATGGCAATATAGTAAATAAGGACAAGAATCTTGGACACTTGCATAAATCTCCAACGGTCACTTACATCCTTGTATTTGGAAAAAGAGGTTCATAACCTCAATAAAGGAAGATGATCTCTGAAGCTCAAATCAGAACAACTACTTACAAAGAGTAATTTTCTCAAATCTAAGAAGATCATTTCCATCCTCTCTTTGCACTTTCTACAAATCCTAAACTATATCTTTAGAGTATCCTCTTAGAAAGTTCTAGAAAAGAGAAAGATCATACATTCAATCTCAAATCTTTTATACTGTAATTTCCAAGTTGTGTAACACTTGGTTATCCTTGTACTCAGAAAGAAAAAGAATTGTAAGCCTGGTGAGGCTAGGAATATACATTTTGAAAATAGGTCCGTAAAGAGGACAAGCCAGTTTTGAGCCATAGTGAAAACTCACAAGTGTGTGAGAACTGGACGTAGCCTTTATTGGGTGAACCAGTATAAATCTTGGTGTGTCATTCTCTAAACTCTTCTTCTTATATTTAACTGTGATTTAAAAGTTTTAAATTTAACCTCCTTTGATCTTCATCCTCTCACAGAGGATACATATTCAAAAGAAAATTAAAAACCCCAAATATCTCTATTCAACCCCCCTTCTAGTGATATTTTAGATACTTCAAATATGTCAATAAAATTAAATTCTATTTTAATATTTAACACAACATTTTTAAAAATATGACTTTATATGATATTTTATTTCAATTTTATTTTATAATGATACATTTAAATATGTTGATATGATTAACTAAATTACTAAAGTTTTAAATATAAAAATTTTACAATTTATTTTTTATCATTAAAAAGTTTAAAATTTAATATAATAGTTATTGTAGTAATAAAAAATATTATTCATAGTTATTTAAACTTAATTGCATTTTTAGTCCTTATAGTTTCGCATTTACCCATTTTTTATTTTACAGCCACCCATATGTTTTTCCTAATTTTGCACTAACGTGGTTAATTTTAATGATGTGGCATGTGCAAGTGTATGCTACATGAATATAAGCATTTAAAAAAAATAGAAAATTTGTTAGAAAAATACAAAAATAAAACACATGAATTTGTAGGAAAAAAACAAGTCTTTAACCTCTTAACATTTCTTCTTCCTCCTCCTCATCCCATTTATTAAAAAACCAGAAAATTGTTAAGACTCTGTCCACGTGAGCTCTTCCTCCACAATAACAATGTTTGTTGACCACATTACATCATGTTTCAAATTACATCTCACACGATCCGTTAGCATTGGGTAACAAGCCTAACGTCGAAGACTAAACAAAACTTGGTCGAGAAACCCGACGAGTGAGTATATCGGATCGAGTTCAGTTGCGTCAAAACTTATAATTGATCCATAACTCAATGAAGTGAAAGTCATTGTGAGTGGTTTCGTCTAGCACGTGGTAGATAATGAGGTCAATTTTGAGTTTTGTTCTTATGCAATAAAGGGTGTTTATTTTTTGGAGGACAAAATGGTGGTAGTGGGTTTGTGAAATAGTGAACGTCATGAGGGTGGGGTGGGTGTTGGGGAGTGTGGACGGAGTGAAGAAAATGAGGGTTGTGAAAAGAAGAAGTGCGTAAATTGAGATTGTGGTAAAAAGTTCAATTGAAATTTGGAATAAACAATCAGAACAATAAATGGAACGAGAAAATTTATGATTTTCTAAGAAATGGGATGAGAAAGAAGGAGGAAGGTGAAGATTTTAGGGATTCTTTTTGTTTTTTTTCTAAATATTTTTTTTGTGTTTGTGGAAAATGCTTATATCTATGTTGGAGTATACTTGGACATGTCACTTCATTAAAATTGGTCATGCACCGTGCAAAATTGGGAAAAAATATATTGGGGATTGTAAAATTAAGAATAGGGTAAATGTGAGGGGTCACATTTGCTTGTTTTAAACTATGAGACTAAAATCACACTATTGAAAAACTGAAGAGGCCTAAAGTGTAATTAAGTCATTTACTTTTAACGATGTGTGAATTCAATGATACAAGTTTGATCCTATTACTTTAAAAAACAAAGTTCAATTCCTCTACAACACTAGTAAAAAACTATTAATGTCACTTAAATCTAGGGATGACAATGAACACCCTTTGGACAAGATACTATAGTGTCTCTTTCCGTACCCGCATTTAAAAAAATGTCCATACTCAAATATGTCCATATATGGTCTATGGCCAATAACTTTAATGCTCATCCTTATACCTCCAAAATATCTAAATATCTATACTTGAACTCATGACTTGCAATTTGACTACGAAGAGACAAAAAATGTCAAAATTCAATTAAAACATGATAAAACAAATCTTTCAAATTTACTCATAAAATATTATTATAAATGATATTATTGGCCAAATTATATAATCCAAAACACAAAAAACAAGTATATGCTGCAATAAAAAAATCATAAAATTATTTATATAAATTATAAATATATATATATATATATAATAAATATATTTATATGCGTGGTGAAAATTAAAATACTCGTACCCACTTAATTTTGTTAGTAATTACCTAACTATAAATTCATATTTATGACCGTGGATTTTTATTCTACCCGTTACATATTTTATGTAGGTGTCCATAAGGTCGGGTTCCATTGCTATTAAATTAACAATAATTCCATCTCCTCTAATTTGTTTTTATTTTAAAAAACTTAATAGTTTAAATAAAAATAAAAATGGGTCTTGAGATATTTGAACAAGACTTGATTTTATGGGCCATATAAATTAAAATCGGATTTGAGAAATGGGCCTTAAGCATTTTTGGGCCTAGACTGCAACATCTGGAACAATGATGTGTACATTATTATTGGAGTAAATACGCAAGCAAAAAGAAACGTTTCTGTCAGTGAGTGTGGCACCTGTTCCTGTTCTGTTGTTTGTTCCTATTAAGTGCAACAACACAACACAAGAAAAATGGAAAAACACTAACCAAATACATTGTTTAATCAAGTTTCTAGCCCCTCCCATGTTTCTCAAACTACACTAGAGAGTACAACAGCTTTCAAATTTAGTGTATTTTCTGTAAGCTCTTTATGCTTTTTCTTACTCTTGTAATTTCACTCTTTTATTTTTTGTTTTTTGTTTTTTGTTTGTTTTGGGTTCATTGCTTACTTTTACCTTTTGTTAACTGCATGAATTTATATTTTGTATAATTTTGTTTGGTGTTGTGGAAAATGCTTGAACTGTGAATGAAAACTAATGATTCTTTAGTTAAAAATGGACCCTTTATCTTGTTAGGTTTATCTGCAAGGAATCTCTTTTTTATTTTTTGTTTTAAGTAAAAATAAATAGTGGTGTTTGTGTCTGTATTGTTTCTAGCTTAAATTTATGAGTAAAGTTTGTTTCTTTTTTATTTTTCTGTGTTGTGCTGTGCTTGATTTTTCCCTCTTTTTTTACAAAATTTTCTTGCTGTTTCAAATGGAGCATTTTCATGCTTGTGCTTTGAGGTGGCTTGGTAATGGTTAGTTTAGTTTCTATGACTTCATGTGGTAAATAGGAAACAATTGTTTAGGATTGATGGTAAATATGGTCATTGAAGAAAAAAAGATATTGTTTTGAAATTGCAACTTAGAAGTTTCTTTGGTTAGGGGTTGTTTCTATATGGAATTTTATGTTAGAGAATCTCATATTTTCCCTTAATGGTCCACTTGTTGCTATTGTTGATCAAGGTATTTCAGAATTTGAGATTACAGAAGGAAAAAGATCTGAGAGATTTTGTGGATGTTTTACCTAACTTATCTATAACTAGATTGGCATTTATTTGAGTTTCTTGAATCTATCTCTTTGTCTTGGCAGAAATGATGTTCAATGCCTTTCTAGTCATTCTATTTATATAGATTATAATAAATGCAAGCTTCCGTTTTTTGCTTCTGCAATCGTTAAAAATGAAAATTTCCTGTTACTGAAACTGTTTCAAGATTTTGAAAACCATCACTATATGCATCTGTAAAATAGAGTTTTAAATATTGATATTTTGAGTACTTGTGGTGAAATTTGTTTACCCTTCTTGCATGGATTCATACTTGATGAAGAACGTTTTAACTAACTTACAAGTTAAATTAGGAGAGGAATGCAAAAAAGGACATCAAATTGGCTTTTTTTTAGTTTTCAGACCGATTATATATGCTGTCACAAGTCCAAATTATTGTGAGTGATGTAATCTATTCAATCTTTTATTCTATCACTTTTAACTGTCTGTGTTGATTTTTACATCCATAGGCCCAGGGTAGCTGATGCTAATGCACATTGGGGCTAATTTTCTTTTGGCCCAGCATTTCCCTTTTGATCTTTCAATATTGTTTGAAGCGTAGCATCAAATAGTGAAGGAGTTCTTTTCAGATAAGTATAAATGTTTGGCAACAAAGTATTTCTAACCTACAAAAGAAAACGGCTCTCGCAAAGTAGTAGTTTCATCCGTGGAAATTGTTGCCAAAATTCTGTTGGTGAAGATGTCCATAATTGTTCTTTATCTACACAAGTTAAACATGAAGAAAAATCAACGGTGAGATTGTAATGCAACTTCTGATTTCTTTCATCTGTTAGGATAGCTTCATTTTTTTATTGATTATAGAAGAAAACTTCATTTTTTGTTGGTTTGGTGTGGATTGGATTAATTGCTTGTTATATAAAAAGCTCTTATGAATATATGATGAAGCGCTTACTGATCTTTCTACCCGTATATTTCATAGGATTCTAGTGATGGAAAAAAGCGGTGCTTTGGATGCATCAAACAGCCAGATCATTCATCACCACTTCCAGTTCAAAAGCAAGGTGGCCTGGAAGCAATGGAGCTTGGAAATTGTGATGAAACAGAGATGATAATTACTACGAAGGAATCGTTTTTAACAAGATATCCATGTGAGGATAACTCTAAGAAGGATGTTGGTGAATTACCCTCAATAAAGAAGGCTTCACAGGATGGTTGTGACACACAGAAAAATTCTGGTATAGAATGCGACAGTGGTTCTAATGAAAAAAATATTTCCCTCACAATTGAATTGGATGCTGGGAATGATTTCAATTTAATCAACTCAGAGACACCAATTACAAGAGAATTCGGTGCTGCATGTGGCGATGAATCTCTTGTTTTGAATAAGTCAACATATAGATTTACTGAGTTACCCTCCAAAGATAATTGCGGGAACCAATCTGAAAAAAAGGTAACGCAGACCAACTTGACCAGTCCATTAATAACCTATCGATGTTATAAAAGGAAAAAGTGTAAAGATGGGACTGATAAGAAAAGCAGTTTGTCACACGAGAAAGAAAACATTCCAGTGCTAACCAAGTGGAGCATGCTTGCAAATGCTAATCTCTCTTCTGGTGATGAATCATCTTGTGATGAGTGTCCTGTAAATAATGTACCGGACCTTAATCAACCAGTGGAGCTTTCGGAAGGAGGGAAGCCGTTGAATCAAACATTAGATGATACATCTTGTAGAAGCTGTTCTATGGTTTTTCTAACAGACCTTAATCAATCAGCAGAGCTTTCTGAGAGAGGGGATCTTTATCAGACTCAAGAAAAAGTATGGCTTCCTGGTGATTCTCTTAAACCTTATAATTTGTTACTCAAAATTCCAAGTAGTTTAAAATTAGATTCAAAGTCAAGAAGAGCATAAATTCATGACAGTTTCAAATTTACTTGTCGACGATCGATTAATTGATCATAGGCCTAATGCAAATCACAGTAGCTTCTTATTTTATGACAGGTGAGAAATGTGGACACTCCATGTACTAGTGGAGTTGTTTCTGAAACGTGGTATATTTTTCGTCAAACTCAATAAACTCTTCAAGTTTTTACATATTCTAAATCTAATAGAAAAATCATAGTTGGCAGTGAAAAACTGAAAATAATTGCATATATAAATGTATTCATTCTAACAGTATGACACACATGAGAGAGCAGCTGTACCATAAGGAAGACGTAGTCAAAACCGACTCTCATATGGCTGGAACAGAAGTTCCAAGCCAGAGGTCTCTGATACACAAGGAAGCCCAATATCTTAATAAGGAATGCCAAGGAATCTCTATCAATGTTGATTCTAGAGATCTCCATCCCGCTTCCACGATTGCTAACCAGGAACTAGAGGAGTCTCAACGCTCTGTGAAAGAAGCGATTCAAAATGTCATGTGCAATGACATGAATAAAATTGGCAGGCACCAACCTCAGTCTGACATGCCTGCTAATTCTGCAGGTATTATTGGTCATTTAATCTTCAACGTGGAAATGATGAATCTGATGTTTTGTTCTAAACACACAAAGTTGTGGTTTATGATAAATATTTTTCTGTAAAGCTTTTACATTCATTTTTGCATTTCTATAGAGTTCACATAGCATTTTCATGTGGTACAGAAGTGCATGCTGTTGAATTGAACCTGGGTGCTGATAAGCATTCCCTTCACGTGGGGATGCAAACTCTTGTTGCCAAATCTGACTCTACAAGCAGTAGGTCGGCCATTGTCGAAAATCAAGTTACTCAATTGGAATTTTTAAATTCCAGCAATACGAAGGTACAAAAAAATTCTTTCACATCTTTGACCTCAAGGATGATAGTTTTCATTTTTTTTTTTTCAAATGGTTTGTATGTTGTCAGTCTTGCTTCCCATGTGTAGCATCTCTCATCCTTTTCTTCTTTACATAAGTTTATTTTATATATTGCATTTTCAAGATGATAGCATTGCCCATTATTGATATGTTGTTCGCTGTCCCTCTTTAATAACCAGCCGATTTCAGAACGAATGGCTATTGATGATGTCGGCTCAAGTATTACTCAATCTCAGTCAGGTGGTTGCATGATGTCGGATGAAAGAATGAATGTTCAACGAACTAAAACTAATCAACCAAAACACGTGCCAATCATTTCTCTTTCATTGGGTTTGTCTCCCCCCGTGGAGCTTGAGACTGGAGGTTGTGATTCCACTAATTGTTTGCTTACATTGCCTTTACTTAATTCAACCATTGGAACAAGAGACAATGTCCAAGATGGATTAGGTCAGTCTTCAACGAACCGGAAACCATTGCTTCTCAGGCACAGGGTAGTTCTTGACAACATTGTAAACAAAACAAGAGCTTTTAATGAAAGAGGAAACTTTCAAGAAAATTTCAAGCCACACCCTATAATGTGGTCTGAAGAGGAGTTGGATTATCTCTGGATCGGTGTGAGGAGACATGGTAGAGGCAATTGGGATGCTATGCTCAGGGATCCAAGATTACGGTTTTCACCGATAAGGGTACCATGGGACCTTGCTGAGAGGTGGGAGGAGGAACAATTAAAACTTCTGAAAGATATCAGTGTTCCACACTTCATGCATCCAAATGCAGAAAGGGCGGCTGCAGCCGCAGCATTGCAAGGAAACTTTTGCTTCTTAGATCTTAAATCAGGTCCTTGGAGACAAAATACAATGGACGAGACTAATCTATCACATGAAAATTTATTTTCTTATAGGGAAAGCAATCCCTTGAAGAAATCTCTTGCCAGATCATTTCATTTAAGTAACACTGCCGCACACAGTCCCAGGCCAACTATTCATTCCAGGAGAACTTTTTACAACAACAACATAGATAAGTATGAATTGGGATTTTTCAGTTCTCCAGGAAACTTGAATATTTCCATGGAAAATTCTTATTCAAATGATTATCCATTTAATTGTTCCACTGCAAAGAATAATTTGCCACATTGGCTCAGAGAAGCAATCAATACTCCTCCAATGTCTGTAGAGCCAAATTTATCTGCAACTGTTTCATTGAGTTCTCATCCAGAGATGATGGGGCCTGCAGAGCATTGCTTTGATGCTTTTCTGCCTCAAAATCAGTTGAGTGGTTTGAAGAAAAATGATTTTTATATGTCTAATGATGCTCCTCACTATTCAACTTATTCAAGAAGAAAATATGGGATGCTGAAAATGAACAAATCTCTGGAACATCATGTCAGCAAACAAGATGACTTGATTGTTATTGATAGCGACACATCTTCCGAAGAGACTATATCTGACGATCACCGTGCCAGCTTGAAGATTTGAAGAATGTATTTTCTGTTAGATAATCTTGTCCCAACCATGTAATGAGCTGTAGAAAATGTTGTAGGTGAATGTTGCATGTTTTTTAGATTACCAACTTGTAATCGCAGGTGCTGATGTGACTTGATGTGACTTTATTCTGAATGAATGTTAATTTAATATTTCAACTGAATCTTTTAAGGATCTTAAATGGTTAATATTTATTTGAGAGAAAAAAGCACTGTTCCATTATTGCATTTGACAGGAGTCTTAAGGCTTTGGGCTTAATTCAATCTTCCAAAATTGGTTAATGAGAGATTTTTCCAGTACACCCCTTCACACTGAGGTCTATTGAACTTGTTGGGCATAATACCACCTCCTCTGTTTCGGTTATATTCTAGCCAATGGAAAAGTTGGGTTTTCTGCTAATTTGATTCTTCTGTTATGAAAGGCACAAAGAATCTGGTATAAATCTGGACTCCATTTTGTAAGGATAGCTAGCATAAAGCTTTCCTCTCAAGATTCTTGTTCTGTTTCAGAGCTGGATGCTTGAGTGATTTTCCATCAATTGCTGACTCATCAACATAGTTGATCTGTGTGGAATTTTGTTGCTTTTAGCTCAGTTGATACCTCTTATGCTCTCTTCTTTGTGAAATACACTTCTCCACAAATAATTATAGAAAAATAAATATTAAAGTAAACGAATCCTACAATAGTTGAGCTTTTTTTAAATAATAGTTCGTCCTATAAATATGTATTTGGTTGGAAAAGTAAGAAATTGCACTGGTATCATTTGTTAAAGCCTAAAGATATTCTTTGTGAAATTGGTAGAAATACACGTTTAATTTTTTTAAGTTTAATTCAATTTTTACTTAGGTCTTTTAAGTTTATTTTTTTTTTCCTAATTCAATCCATTAAGTTAGATTCGTTTGCACCATTAGTCTTTAAAATTATTAAATTACGTATACAGTCCTTTAAGTTTTAAAATTATCTTGAATTATTGTCACGAAATGTTAAGATCTAGTCAAAACAAGTTGACTATCCAAACTACTTTGCACGTAAAAAAAAATTAAAAGACATTAAATTATGTTGATAAAACTTTATTACCTTGTTTTTAAGGCTATACATGTTTAAATTATTATAAAGAAAATCAAGAAATATGTACTATTTATAAAATTTGATGAATGTTTTATGAATGATTAGTATAAGCAACATATTGTTGTAGTATTTGGTGGAGTTTCAAATGAAAGCTCTCAATTGAATTAATTATTGTCTATATTGAGATAAATGACTAACGGTACAAATATAATGTAACCTAAGAACTAAATAGAGATAAAATGAAATTAAAAAATTTAAACGGAAATTGAGTTAAACTTAAAAAGTATACGGATGTATTTTTATCAATTAAAATTAGTTTATTTATATATTAATAAACACCGATAAGTTTATAATGATTTTTTGGTAAACAAAGTTACTATCAAGATCTAATATAAATCTTAACATATAAAAAAATGATTTGGTTCATTATTCTATCCTCCCCCTTATAACACACTTTCCTTTCTTTCCCACCTTGTAACTTTATTTTTTGGTGAATAGTTAGGGGCAACACCCCAACTAAGAAATAATATTAACTATGAGAGATAGCCATATTCATTACATCTTCCATAAGGAAGTTCAACAGAAACCCAGGAGCAGTACAATAGATTTCTCCATTTCCTCCCAAGGCTAAACCATGTTTTGCTAAACAATCTGCAGATGAATTTGCTTTCCTAGGAACATACACAAAATAGATAAACTCCATGGCCTCTGCCATTTCTTTAATTCTAGCCACTAAAACAGCACTAGGATGAGTAGAACAACATCCCTTCTTCAATAGGTCTATGTTGGAACTGCTTAGTACATAATTGAAATGGGGGAACTGAATTCTTTATTGAATTGCGAGTTTACAATTTTGTTTGGGCAGAATTGATAAACGGTTACAAGAATATCCACTCCAAGAATTTGAGAGCTTGACATCTCCCTTCCCAATATCCACTCAAAAATTTTCTGCCTTCCTTTTTCTAATTTCCTACTTTTATTTGCTCTATAACTGCTCTAGAGCAGTAGTTACTGCCTGATTTACAACTTAAATTGACACAATCACTGCCTAAATAAAAAATAACTGCAATATAAATTCAGTTCCCACTTAAAATTCTAACTCTTGACCCACCTTTTATAATATTTAGTTATAAGAGGCCTAACAATACTCCCTCCCAAAAGAGTCACCTTGTCCTCAAGGTGAAAAGAAGGTAATTGCTCAGTAATGGTCTCAATAGGATCCCATGTTGCTTCAACATCTGGTATGTCCTGCCACTGAATCAACACTTCTACTATGCCACTGGGAGAGTTGTGGACATCTTGTACAAGAGTAACTTGCAATTCTAGTTCCTTTGAGAGCATAGGTGGCAAAGGTTGAGGGGTAGTTGAAGAAGAGATGACCTTCTTAAGTAGGGACACATGAAACACTGGATGTATCTTACTCTCTGGTGGAAGAGCTAACTCAAATGCAACTGCTCCAATCTACTTTGAAATCTGATATGGTCCATAAAAACGAGGACTTAATTTCTCATTTCTCTTCTTAGCCAATGACTACAATCTGTAGGGCTGTAATTTCAAATAAACTCAATTTCCAACCCTTAGCGAAATAGGACGTCTGGACTGATCAGTGTACTTTTTCATCCGATTCTAAACTGTGACCAAATTGCTTTTTAGATCATGCAACATTTGGTCCCTATCTTGGGTCATGATGTTAACTTCTTCAACAACCGAAGGAATAGTAGTCCCTTTTAGGAGATGAGGTGGGTCTCGACCATATAGTGCCTTAAAGGGGGTTAATTTTAGAGAGCTGTGATAATTGGTATTAAACCAAAATTCTACCCAACTTAACCACTTTGGCCATTGGTTGGGCTTAGTGCTTGTGAGGCATCTCAAGTATGTTTCCAAACACCTATTGACTACTTCGGTTTGTCCATCTGTTTAAGGATGGTAAGCATAGCTAAATTTGAGTCTCGTACCCGCCATTTTGAACAACTCCGACCAAAAATAGTTCAGGAAAATCTTATCTCTGTCAGACACAATAGTAGAGGGGAAGCCATGTAACTTTACTACCTCTTGAAGGAAAATTTCAGCAACATCTTTTGCTGTGGATGGCTAAGTGCTACAAAATGAGCATATTTAGTCAATCTGTCCACCACTACGAGAATCACATTTTTACCTTGAATCTTAGGTAATCCTTCAATGAAATCCATAGATATATCAGCCCAAACCTGATTGGGTATAGGTAGTGGTTGAAGAAGGCCTGCAAGAGACAAAGCTTGATACTTGTTCAGTTGACACACCTCACAATTGGCCACATGCTGCTGGATATCTTTTCTCATGCCCTCCCAATACACAACCTCATAAATTCTTTTATAGGTTCTGAAAAAGTCAGAGTGTCCCCCCACTGCCGAGTTGTGAAATTCTTGTAGCAAAATGGGAATCTTTGAAGATCCTTTTGGTAGCACTAATCTCCCCTTATAGAGCAATTTTTTATTTTGAAATGTATAGCCTGGATGAGCATTATGATCTTGGATTATATCATGTATCAATTTTTGTAACTTAGGATCTCGATAAGTTTCTGACTCCCAATCTTCCACCTCTTCAAAGTGAACTGAAGACAAAGCTGTAAATGTCATCTTTCTAGGAAGTGCATCAGCCACACAATTTTCTTTTCCATTCAAAGTCTAGTCCCATGAGTTTTGAAGTCCACCTGAAATATTCTTCACCCATTACTCGTTGTTTTGTTAGAAATTTTAGGCTTTTCTGATAAGTGATGATAATGAAATGCCTTCATAGCAGGTAATGTCGCCACTTTTGAACAACCATCAGCTCTCTTTCATAAACTGACTTAGATTGTGCTCTGTCTGATAGTGTTTGGCTAAGAAAAGCCAATGGTCTCCCTTCCAGCAATAAAACTGCACCCAAGCCCTTGTTAGATGCATCAATTTCTATGGTAAAGGTTTTAGAGAAATCTGGAACAGTGAGTGTTGGTAATTCTGCCACCAATCTCTCGAGTTGTTCCAAGGCAACTTGGGCTTCACTATTCCATTGGAAGTTGTCTTTCTTCAAAAGTTGGGTCAAGGGCCTAGGTATCTTGCCATAATCTCTAACAAATCTTCGATAATACCCTATCAGCCAAAAAAAATCCTCTTAAGGCCTTAATGTCCTTGGGTGTTGGCCAATCTAACACAACTTCAATCTTCTTTGGATCTGTTGCAACTCCACCTGCTGAGATGATATGACCCAAATACTCTAATTGAGTTTGCCCAAAAGTGCATTTTTTCTTGTTGGAAAATAATTGACTCTCTTTCAACAAAGCTAGGACAACCCTTAAATGTCTTTGGTGCTCTTGCTCATCTGTACTGTAAACCAAGATGTCATCGAAGAAAACTAACACAAACTTTCTCAAGTACGGCCTTAACACTTCATTCATAAGGGATTGAAAAGTTGAAGGAGCATTCATAAGTCCAAAAGGCATGCCAATAAACTCATAATGCCCTTCATGAGTTCTAAAAGCTGTTTTTGGAATATCTGCTTCCCACATCCTAATTTGATGATACCCTGATTTCAAGTCCAATTTTGAAAAGATCACTGCGCCTCCCAATTCATCAAACAACTCATCAATAATAGGAATAGGGAACTTATCTGGTATGGTTATCTTATTCAAAGCCCTGTAATCTACACAAAAGCGCCACCCGCCATCTTTTTTTTTTTTTTTTCACTAAAATGATTGGGCTAGAATAGGGGCTCACACTTTGTCTAGTTATACCAGAATTCAATATATCATCTACTAATCTTTCTATTTCATTTTTTTGATAGTGAGGGTACCTATAAGGCCGTATATTGGGAATATTGGCATCTTCCTTCAAGATAATAACATGGTCTTGTCTTCTAGTAGGGGGTAGCCCTTGAGGTTCTTGAAAAACATCACCATATTCTTCTAAAATAGCTGCTGTCCATTATGGATTTTCATCTGTAACTGCAGTTTCAGCTTGTAGTTGATGGTATTCCACTAAGAATCCTTGGCCTTGATCATTTAACGCTTTCAAAAGGGACTTTAGAGATGCTACAACTCTAGTTAAATCAGGGTCCCCTTTCAAAGTGTGATAACCATTTCCAATAGGAATTCTAAGTGTCAACTCACGGAAATTGGCTCTAATTTCTCTCAGGCCAGCCAACCATTCCATCCCCAACACTACATCCACTTCTCCAAGATCAAAGACATAAAAATCTTGTTGCACTTTGAGTCCTTGCATCACCAATTCTAATTGAGGACACACTCCTTCACAATCAAGTTTTCTCCCATCTCCTACTTCCATCGTGTATATTGAGGTTGCAAACATTTGCAAATTATGTTCCTTCACAAAAGTGGCTGAAATGAAATTATGTGAAGCAACACATAGACAATTATGTTCCTCGCCAATCATTCCCCATAACTTAATGGCTTTCTTCGAAGTGAGACCAACAATGCTACACATAGACAATTTGTGGTCCTTCAATTCTCCCTCCACTTCCACTAGATTCGTTTCCAGAAATTCACACATCTTCCTCACCCAAAACCAGCACGTGCAATTGCTTGTAAACACACATGGCCTGGACTAAACCTCTCATCACAGAGAAAACATAATCCCTTCCGTGATTTATCTTGCATTTCAGCCTCAATTAACCTTCTGATTCCTCTGCCTCTGAAAGTTCCAGGAGGCTTTGCAACACTTCCTTCCTCTAAAGAGCTTCCAACTCCGGACATTGTAGTTTGCGTTTGTTGCTTTACCCCGGGTTCCCATGTCACCGTTCTAGTATTATTGTAAGTTCTAATTGGTTTACCCCCAGAACTCGCGAAATTGCTCCCCTTGGTGACTAAATTGTTCTTCTCATCAACTCTTTGAGCAAAGTCTATTAATTCCGCAAAAGTCTCCACTGGGTGTAATTTTAATTTTGCTCTTCTCACTTCCTTAAGTCCATTCAAAAAGACTCCTTTCAAATATGTTGGTTTTGCACATTTGAGTGGGACTGCCTACAATTCAAACTTTTCTCAATACTCTTCTACTGACCCTGTTTGTTTGAGACTTAATAACAATTCAAAAGGGCTTTCAACCATAGATGGTTGGAAACGCTTAATCGCAGCGGCACGGAAATCGTCCCTAGTAGGATGTTGAGCAGAAAACTCCCACCATTGGTACCATGTCAAAGCCTTTCCCTCCATAGCCACCATTACCGATTGCAACTTCTCTGCCCCAGACATTCCTTTCAGATCAAAGTATCTCTCCACCCTAGTCGCCCATCCATACGCATCTTCACCATCAAACACGGGTATTTCTAATTTCCTCCCCCTTTCACCCTGTTTCGCGAGTCTAGGGAATTTTCTGGCCTCTCTCCATACAACACAGCGCGACTCCCATCGTTGGAATCATCTTCCTGCCTCGCGTGAATTAGCTTGACAGCATCAGCCAAGTCATTCAATTGACACCTGGTTTCCAACCGCTCCACCCTCTCTTGTTCCGTATGTTTTTCCCACGTTTCACGCAAAGCCAACAACCCTTCAAACCCTCGTTCTAGAACTTCCATACGTGCTTCCATACTGCGTGCTTCCATATTGTACGTAAATACCATGAATTTCTCCTGGATTTTTGTTGCTTTGATACCAGTGTTGGAACTAGTTAGTACATAATTGAAATGGGGGAACTGAATTCTTTATTGAATTTAAACAGAATGCGAGTTTACAATTCTGTTTGGGCAGAATTGATAAATGGTTACAAGAATATCCACTCCAAGAGTTTGAGAGCTTGGCCTTTCCCTTCCCAATAATCACTCAGAAATTTCTTGCCTTCCTTTTTCCAATTTCCTACTTTTATTTGCTCCATAACTGCTCTTGAGCAGCAGTTACTGCCTGATTTACAACTTAAATTGACACAATAACTGCCTAAATAAAAAATAACTGCAATATAAATTCAGTTTCCACTTAAAATTCTAACTCTTGACCCTCCTCTTATAATATTTAGTTATAAGAGGCCTAACAATCTACTGCAATGAGAGTCTGATTCCACAACAGCCTGCATTTGGTTTCTTTCCATAGCTATTTGCAGTCCCCTGAACACAGCCCATAATTCAGCCTGTACCACAGAGAAAATCCCCACACATCCAGTATAACCCCACAAGAACTTCCTGGTTGATCGCGCGCTAAACCACCTGAACCTGCAAACTGAAAAACTACCTAGCTGTCCCACTGCAGCATCACAGTGGATCTTCATGACTCCTTCCTCCGGAGCAGACCAGTACGAGATAGAGTTGTTGGACCTATTCAAGCCGCCAGCATTAATGACAATCGCCTCCTCTCTAGACCTTCTAATGTCCTCAACCAGGTAGTGGATTTGGAAAAGAAGATTATGGTGATTAGGGATGATAGCCATGAAGACTAGCTCATTCCTAGTGCACCAAATTTTATCCAAGACAGAAGCAAAAACAGTATACCAATTCTCACACTGAGCTGAATTTCCTGTGCAGGTGAAATTGTACCTAATCCAATCCTCCAAATTAGAATCCAGGAACATTGAGTCAATATCAACCAACCTGTAAAATCTCCAAATCAGCATAACATGTCTACAATCTCTGAAGGCATGTAGCAATGTTTCGGGGGGTTAACTTGCATATTGGGCACAAGTCATTATCAGTCATAGCTCATTGTTTCCTCTTCACACTCGTCATTAGAATTCCTTTTGCAATCTTCCACAAAAGTAACTTAATTCTTTCTAGCTCTTTCCAAACGCCAAATCAGAGGGTTTACAGAATTAGAATTCAGATTACTCACTTGCATGAGAGACTTATAGGCTTGAGCAGAAGAAAAGGTTCCATCATTTACACATTTCCAAGCTATTAAATCCTTCTCATCAGCTCGAAGGAGGAATAGTTAGAAGGGAGTTAGTAACAGTGTGAGCAGTTGCTTCCTTAGGTTGACCACATCCCATTCACCCTCAACACAGCTGATTAAGGCCACATCCACAGGATTCACCACATTTGGGACCCAATGGTCAGTCCAGAAATTCACTCTAGCTCCATCCCCCACTCTCCAAATGATATTTGCATTGCCATTCTCCCATCCCTTGCAGATTCCTTGCCAAAAGATGGATCCAACTCTCTTGCAATTGATTCTAGGCATAATGTCATGGCCGCACCTATACTTGGATTTGATGGTTCTTACCCACAAATCGTTACTTCTGTGACACAGATTCCAACCTCCAATCCGCTTTCATCATAGACGCCATATTCATATTCCAAGCAGATCGAAGACCCAAGCACCGCTATCCTTAGGCACACAAGTAGCCTCCCAAGAAGCTAGATGACAAGTTCTACGCTCCAACGTGTCTCCCCAAACAAAGTCCCTACATTTTCGATCAATATCATCACAAAGAGCTCTTGGAAGATAAGCCGCTTGCATGACATAAGAGGGCATGGCTTGGATTACCGACTGGGCAAGGGTTACTCTACCAACAAGGGAGAGACTATTTGCCTTCCAGTTACTAGTCTTTGACAAATCTTATACATTAGAAACTTATAGGTATTTCTTTTACTATTGTTACGCAAAAAAGGAACCCCAAGATACTTCCCCAAATCCTCTGTACTTTGAAAGCCCAGCGTTCCACTCAACACAGTTCTAAGATTCCTGTCAACATTTTTTGAGAAACACACTATAGGCTCAATTACTATATCTGGCATGCAAAGTCTTCTAGGCATAAAACCATCATTCAAATTTATCATATTTTGCCATCAAAGTCATCGAGGCGCAACACCATCATCCTAATTTAACACATTTAGGATCACATAGGCTCAAATATCAAATTTCGCATCTAAGACCATCAAGGTACAATACCATCATCTCAATTTATCGAATATAGGGTCATCTAAGCTCAAATATCATATTTGGGCATCAACGGTTATCGAGGCACAACTGTCATCCCAATTTATTAAATTACGGTCATTTAGGTTCAAATATCAAATTTGGATCCAATGTTCGTCGAGGCACAATATCATTTTCCCAATATATCAAATTTCATATCATTTAGGGTCACATATAAATAAAAACTTCATATTGCAAGTTACATTTTGGGTCAAACATCTATCTCGTGATTAAACTTAGGGTCATCCAAGCATACATCCTAATTTCATATGAATACAAAATTCATATTGCAAGCCAAATTTTTGGGTTAAGAATCCATTTCGTGATTAAATTTAAGGTCATCCAAGCATATAATCTCAAATTCATATGAATACAAAATTCATATTACCAGCCACATTTTGGGTCAAGTATTTATCTCTTGATTAGATTTGTGGTCATCCAAGCCTATATCCCAATTTCATATTTCAAGCCGCATTTTTGGGTCAAAAATCCATCTCGTGATTAAATTTAGGGTCATCCAATCTCAATTTCATATGAATAAAAACTTCATATTAAAAGTCACATTTTTGGTCAAGTATCTATCTCGTGATTAGATTTGCGGTCATCCAAGCCTACATCCCAATTTCATATTGCAAACCACATTTTTGGGTCAAAAATCCATCTCGTGATTAAATTTAGGGTCATCCAATCTCAATTTCATATGAATAAAAACTTCATATTGAAAGCCGCATTTTGGGTCAAGTATCTATCTCGTGATTAAATTTAGGGTCATCCAAATATACATCCAAATTTCATATGAATACAAGATTCATATTGCAAGCCACATTTTTGAGTATAGAATCCATCTCGTGATTAAATTTAGGGTCATCTAATCTCAATTTCATATGAACAAAAACTTTATATTGAAAGCCACATTTTGGGTCAAGTATCTATCTCGTGATTAAATTTAAGGTCATCCAAGAATACATCCAAATTTCATATGAATTCAAGATTCATATTGCAAGCCACGTTTTTGGGTCTAGAATACATCTCGTGATTAAATTTAGGATCATACAATCTCAATTTCATATGAATAAAAACTTCATATTGAAAGTCACATTTTGGGTCAAGTATCTATCTCATGATTAAATTTAGGGTCATCCAAGTATACATTCGAATTTCATATGAATACAAGATTCATAATGCAAGCCAAATTTTTGAGTCTAGAATCCATCTCACAATTAAATTTATGGTCATCCAAGCATACAATCTCAATTTCATATGAATAAAACATTCATATTGCAAGTTCACATTTTGGATCAAGCATTAAATTTAAGATCATCCAAGCATACATCTCAATTTCATATTAAAACAAAATACAAATTGCCAGTCACATTTTTGGGTCAATAATTCATTAAATTGAGATGTATATCAATTTCAATATTCTAAGCATACTCTACCAATTTCATAAGAAAAAAAATTCATATTCTAAGCCACATTTAGAGTTAATAATTTATTAAATTTTGGATCATCTAATCATAGCAACTAACTTGTCTTACTATACATATGGAAACTTTTCAATTTTTACCAACCTTCTTAGACATGAATAATCAAGAATCATCAAGATTACACATCGGAAAAGAATCGATACACCAGAATCTAAAGGAGAGAGATATGAACCGTGAATAATGATATCAAATTCAGAAGAGCTAGAAGCTTTATATTATTTTTGATCGTATCTACATCTCTCTCTTTGGAATGGAGGCAAACCATGGACATCAGAAACTTGATTTTAAATAAGATTTCTAGGGTTTGAATAATCAAGATTCATGGATCAGATTTTTAGCATTCGAGTAATCAAGATTCATGGAACTGAACATGAAGAACGAGATGTCACCGTCGCAAAGGAAACAGACAAAAGTTGCCTAAAAAACATTGACGCCAAATCCGAAGATGCCACGAGTCAAAACAATTATAAAGAATTCAAATCAAAATTCGAAAAGATTAAAACCTGAATGAGAAACTTGAATTCAGAAAAAGAGATACAGATTCATCGAATCTTGAATTCATAGGAAAATATTCACTCGCACCGGTGAGCAATCGAATTCATATCGGCCATTCAACGATCAGCCACTACAGATTCATCGAAATTCAATAAAGAAGATAAATCTTTATTTGCCACACACCAATAGATCTCTTTTTCGCTTCTTACGGGGCAACTTGTAGCCCAAGGTTAGGTCAAGTGTGTCAGTGGCTTAGTGCTTGATCCTATTTATTACCGTTAAATTAATTTTTTTTGACAGCTGAAAAATCATAAGGTTTTTTTACAGCTGGAAAATCGTAAAAGTATTTTATTTTATTGTCTAAAATCAAATAAAACGGTAAAGTATTTATAATATATTTTCTGATAAAAAATATTTATAATAATTTGTAGAGTATATTTAAAAAGTATTGCAATTTAATAAATAAAAAAATAAGTATTGCAATGTACCTCTTTGGATTGTAAATTCATCAGAAACAACATTACCAGTTTTGTTCTTCAATTCTCTTTCTATTTGAATCTTGCAATGTACATTTTATCGTTTCTATCAGTTTTGCAAGTATATATACTTCTAACCCAGTCATTTCACGATCCTTGCAAGGAGTAATGGTTAATTTTTTTAATCTATTATTGTCAAAATGACTATAATTAGCAAAATTAAATACTACTGAAAAAAAAAATAATTCTTGAGGATTTTATAAGATAGTTTGGTCTGATTTCAATTATTTATTATCAATATTTTAAATATACATTTGAATAGACTCTTAGTGTGATAAAATCACGATGAAATCATTATGTATAAATTGAAAAGTATAAATTTTTCCAAAAACACACAACTTATGTGTTGGATTTTGTGTGTTTTTTTTCTTGCATACATGATACGTTATATGTAGAGAAGCATCAATCAAAACTATTATTCACTGTTTTATATTATATATAGAAATAAATTGTAATACAAAAAGATATCATTAACCTAAGGAACATACAAAAATATCACTCTAATGGCCGCCATTTAGACACTAATTTTTTTTTTATGTTGTAGTCCAAATAGTTTGTTTATTACCAATCAACATGCATCAACTTATTAATTTTTGTGGTTGTATTTCCATTAATTTGCACTAACAATTCTATTATATCAACTAATATTTCTTTCTATTAGAAGAAACTTTATTAGTATATTGACTCTTCTTGGTGATTTATTCACTCTACCTTATTGAAGCATAAATTTTTTGCCTAGTTTGTCATTGAAGAGTTTCAAGAACCAAAACAAAAAATAGAATAAAATTGAAAAAAAAATTTAGAACATGTTTAAGCATATCTTTAAGAAAGAGACATAGAAATGAGTTTCAATCTACTGTAAAAAAAAAACTAATCATACGATGAAATATTTTCTTAGATAATTGTAATCTAAGATAATATCTCTTCATGTAGATATGGTTTTGAGATATTTACTCTATTTCGGATGACACAGTTAGGGGTTGGAATAGGCCAGACCAGACTTTGAAAGACCTAAGTTTGGCCTATAGTCTATCATAGGCTTTTTTTCTTTTCTGACTTGACCTGAAAACCTATTTCACATTAAAATATTTAAATAATATATTTGACTTTTTTCTAGATAGGCTAAACTAAGGCTTTATATATAGTGAAGGCTAATAAAATAATAAACATACGAAAAACTAACAAAATTATACTTTTTTTTGTTTAATAAATACTAAGTTATTAACAAATAACAATGTTAATAAATAATATAGGCCGGTCTATTAGGTTTAATAGACATTTTTATAAGTTTGAGTCTGACCTATTTAAATTAATAGGTTTAAAAAAAAGCCTAAACCTAACATTTTTATTAAATAGATCAGGTCAAACTAGACTTTATGTAGGTCAGGCCATAGGCCCCTAACTGGCGGCCTAGCCTATTCCCACCCCTAAACATAGTAAAAATCTTTTTTCGTATCTATTTTTCTCTTTGAACATTCACTTATCTCAATACATAGATTCTATTTTACTAAATGTCATCGAAGAGTGATTAAATAAGAACAACTTTAACACCGATACTCTTACTCTTAAACGATAAAACACTTTTTCAAAAAACACCTTAGAAAGGAGATGAAATTGACATTTAAGAAATAGATGTTATGCAAATGCTTTTTATTTTTTATTCTTATCTATTTTTTCAGATAACAGTTACATTATGCAAGGATCAATTTTGGTCAAAACAGGTTTTGAAGGAAATTGTAAAACAAAAATGTTAGGAAGGAATGAAAATCAGATTGAAAAAAAAAACACTAATTCAAACCATTTCACTAGTATTTCTAGCCGTAAAGACTTTACTCTTACACGATAAAGCGCTAAATCAAGAGACTGACATCTGATACCAATTGAAGGTGCGGGAAAACACAAGAAATGAGGGGTTAAATTGTGTTTGGTCATTTCTGAAAAATACTTCGATTGCTTAGCCAAAATTATGTTCTTTATCAATCCATTCAACTTATGGTTATAAAATAGGTTTAATAACACACAATTGAATTATAAAGAACTAAGATTGAGATATAGAAAGAGGGGGACACATGTGTTTTTATACTAGTTCACAACAAACTGTTGCTACATCTAATCTTCCCCTTACTTAGAGATTTTTCCTCAGTACAATCGAGAACTTGATCCACTATTTTAAACAATAGCATACAAATATTATTTACTTTGTCTCTTCAGTGTTTGAGTATTCTTCTTTAGCCTCTCCAAGTTGTCACCATTAGAACCCTTCTCAACTTTAGGCCAGTCTGTCGTTGAGATTCATAAGTATTGTTATATCAGTTCCAGTTTGTGTCTTAATTGACATAAAGTCATTTTCTAAGATTTTAACTCTTATGGAGAGAATATTACATTTAAAGTCCTATATCAATTCAAGTGTATGAAAATACTTTGACTGATGTGTTCATTGAAAGGATTCTTCTTTAGCCTCTCTACTAAGAAGATTTTTAATTCATTATTTTCTTTTGATGTATTCTAGACTTTTACAGAAATTCTTTTTAACATTGTCTTTTTCATTTTTATCTCAACATTTTTTTATTGATTAATCAATTTCTACTTAAATACTGAGAAGTGTATCTATTGAAAAAGTTACTGTTAGATATCTTGAACAAGCATTTAGAGCAAACCAGTCTTTAAGACATATCCATATATATCTTCATAATCAATTTTGCGTATCTTCTATTACGAGAGCAGATCTTAGAGGATGACACTTATCAGAGGATGTCATGTGCTTCTTCTGTCAGAGACTATGATGAGAAGATGATGTTGGAGTGTAGACTTCCTATTAGAGCGTTGACTTTATCATAATGTTGACTTGAAACGTTAACCAGACAATCAACTTGTTTACCAAAAATATCGGACGCAAAGTCATCAGAGTGAAGTTGTATTAACAGATTCATCAGAGATGCGTTGAAAGCTTGTTTATTAGAGTTAGACACAACTTCAACAGATTCTTTAGAGTCACTGTGAACTTGTTTAGTAGATTCTCTTTTCTTTGTTCATTAGAGGATCTAACTTGTATCAGAATATAGACTTTATCAAACGTTTCACTTAGAGCTTTCTTCTTTTGATCTTTGAGTCAGAGGATCAAGATGAGTTTTTGGTCAGAGGCAAATAGTCATTGTAGCGCTCTTTTGTCTTTTCATTTGTCTTTAATGCTTTGACTTAGACTAGAGATTATCATATCTTGCGTGGTTGCATGATGTCGGATGAAAGAATGAATGTTCAACAAACTAAAACTAATCAACCAAAACTAAAACTAAGAGCCAATCACTTGCCAGATCATTCAAGTAACACTACCGCACACAGTCCCTAGCCAACTATTAATTTCAGGAGAACTTTTTACAACAAAAACAAAATAGATAAATAGGATTTGGAATTTTTCGTTTCTCCAGGAAACTTGAATATTTACATGGAAAATTCTTTTTCAAATGATTATCCATTTAATTGTTCCACTGCAAAGAATAATTTTCCACATTGGCTCAGAGAAGTAATCAATACTCCTCAAATGTCTGTAGAGCCAAATTTATCTGCAGTTGTTAGATAATCTTGTCCAAAACATGTAATGAGCTGTAGAAAATGTTGTAGGTGAATGTTGCATGTTTTTTAGATTACCAACTTGTAAACGTAGTAGCTGATGTGACTTTATGCTGAATGAATGTTAATTTAACATTTAAACTGAATCTTTTAAGGATCTTAAATTATTAGTATTTATTTGAGAAAAAAGCACTGTTCATGTTGTGTTTGGTATGATTCAATATTCCAAAATTGGTTATTGAGTTTTTTCCATACACTCAAATAAGAGATATGTTATAAACTTTGATACCATATAAGATTGAGTGTAACTGAACTTCATAAAAACAGCGGCTTGTAAGGTAGGATTTTTCCAAACTTATAATCTCTACTTTGGTCATATTTCTCCTTTCTATAATTTTACTCTTTGGGTGATTCTAAGTGGACCTTAGACAATTGGGTCTAGAAGTGCATATCAAGTATTTATCAATACCACCCCTTTAAAATTATGTTTTATTCTCAATGCAGGAAAAAAGAATCTGTATTTTAATAGCTGCTGTCATTTCCCAACTCGTTAGACAAAAATGAAGTGTCCTACTACTTGATAAAATTATCCATTCAATCATCAGAGAAAATGAAACTTTAGTTGCCACAACAACTAAAACATCAAGGATCAAAAAATCATTGTCACGTCAAGCATATCGTTCATCACTTAGAGGTAATAGAATTAAAATGCTACATCTAATGACATTGATGTAACGCGACAAATACGTGTATCGATATAGGAAAGTAGAGGGTTCAGATGAGTTGAGGGACATATTATGGGCCCAACTAGATGCTATCACTTTGTAAATATTTTTCACATAGTATTGATTATGAATAACACATACAAGACTTGTATGTATCGAATGCCATTACTTGAGATTATTGGTGTTATTTCTACTGAAATGACATTTTGCGTGGGATTTTCATATCTATAGCCTGAGCGTGCTGATAACTTCATGTGAGCACTACAAATGTTGAAAGAACATATTACAAGTGGTGAAATTCAAGTCATCATTACTAATAGAGATCTTGCTTTGATGAATGCAGTTCAATATGTTTTTCAAAAAGCAGTCAATTTATTGTGCTTGTTTCATGTATGCAAGAATATCAAAGCCAAGTGCAATATGACTGTGTTTTCAAAAAAGAAGTATGTGCACATAATGAAGGTATGAGAGGCTCTTGTTTACAATTATGATGAGGCTCAGTATTACATGAAGTTGGCTATGTTTGAAGGAATTTATAGTAACAGTTCTACTTTTTATGATTATGTACACGAACAGTGGTTAATTCCTCACAAGGAAAGATTTGTTGAGGCGTTGACAAATAGAGTTATGCACATTGATACAAGAAAAAGAACAACATTGATGCAAATCTGATGTAAATGGGAGACAATGAAGATGATTGAAACTGTTGAAATTGTTGAAAATGGAGGAAGAATGAGAAAGGGATGTGAGAGAAAATGATGAATATGAGTGTGAGGTAGAAGATGAAGATAGAAAGAGAGGTTAGGGTTAAAGATGAAGATAGGAAGAGAGGTTATGGTTTAAGGAATGATATAAATAAGTAAAGGAATTTTGGGTATTTCGTTGTTATAAAAAATTTGAGAGGTGTAGATAGCAAAAAGGGAGTGTGGATAGCAATATTGTATTTATAATCTCAATAACTTATTTAAAAGCCACTTACAAACTCAATGAAAACTTGGTGGTTTGCTCCTAAGATATTCTCCACCAACAACCCTACTCTCATTGCTCTACTGTCTATAAAAATATTTTTTGGATTGAGCCCAACACTCCAATTTTTAATAGTTCATCTTACTTAAACTTATGATAGTTTTTTCTCCCACCTCTCAAATATTTTTTAATGTATCAAATTTGAATATGTACTTTAACAAAAAAAAAACACATCCAAGTTAGTTAATTTAAATGTGTATTTTGAAGATATTTAAAAATATAAAGAATGAGAGAAGAAGCTTCCTACACTTAATCCATAACACTTGCTATACTAGTTACGGATTCGCTTATTTTTTATTTAAACTAGCCAAAGACATTTTTTTTTTCTTTTTGATTACCACCGTGTCCTTCATTTATTTAATGTTTAATTTATACTGTAATATTTGGATTCTTGCGAGACTAAGGAAAACAGGATTGAAAGCGGACGTAACTTGATTTGAAACATTAATTTGCCCGTGAACCTGAACATTTTAATTAATCAAACCAACCAAACCATTATTATTTGATCTTTTTTTTAAATCATTATTATCTGATCCAAAGGCTGTTGATTAATTATTTCCTCCTTGAACTTAATTTATTCTTGGCAAATTCTTTAGTACCTTGAAGTTTTGTTATTGCAGTGAATAATTTGTAGATAAACCTTCTTTTTCTGCAGATAAACTTAAAAGCTACAATCCAAACTAACAATTTTTAATTTGTAATCCTTCATGTAGAAGCAGTCAAACAATTAATATCACGCTTCTTTAAACATGGCAAGATTAAGGGAATGTTTATTAGTAACAAACAAACAACATTGTTCTTTGGATTATCACGTGTAGCAAGTTGCCTGTCTTATTCTTTGAGTAGATAAAGGCAGGCATGCCTTATTATTTGCCAACTTTGCCCCTGCCTTGTCCATGATAGGCAATAGTCATCATTCTCATTCAAATTCAAAGCTGAAAGACATTTATAATGAATCTTGAGAGTTTGAAGTCACACTGATCAGTAAGTAACAAAATTTTTGATGATTTTTTTTAATGCCTCTTAAAACTCCTTAGCATTTCAATATTATTAACTGTCCTGGTCATTTATATTTGAATATCATGTTAAATTCAATCAACCACTTTGGTTGAATATTCTGCATACCAAGTCAAAGAATAAAACAAAAGCAATGCCGCGTGATAAGAACCCAACCCAACCAGCTCTTAAAACACTGAAAACAATTGAAGTGCAACTCATTTGTTGTCTTCACTAGAGACTTAATCATGAAGCTTCACTACCTCTACATTCTCCTCACAGTCCTGTTTTTCCTATGTATTTTTCCTCAGTCACTCAATTGCCAACAAGTATACCTTAATAACACTGTCTTTGATTGCTCTAACAACCCTTCTGTACCAAAAGGTTACCTCTGCAATGGTCTTAGAAAATCATGCACTTCCTTTTTGAATTTTAAGTCAAAACCTCCTTATGACAACCCTACAAGCATTTCCTACCTTCTTGGCTCTGAAGCATCAACCATAGCCTCAATCAACAAGATATCAATAAATGAGAAGATTCCTTTTAATAAAACAATCATTGTCCCAGTTTTCTGTTCTTGTGCTGGAAACATCTACCAGCATAGCACATCTTACACTGTAAAGAAGAATAACACTTACTTTGAGTTGGTAAAAGAAACTTACCAAGGCCTCACAACCTGTCAAGCATTGATGGGTCAGAATTATTATGCTCCTATCAATATTGCAGTTGATGCTGAACTCACCGTTCCAGTACTATGTGCTTGTCCCACGGCAAATCTAACAGCAAGAGGGGTTACCTCTTTGCTGGTTCACATGGTGAACTATGGTGACACGGTTAAGTCCATAGGAGAGGCGTATGGTGCTGATGAACAAAACATGCAAGAGGCCAATGAGTTGCCAGTGCCAACAAGATCAAACAGCAGTGTGATACTCTTAGCATTCACGCCTATATTAGTTCCTTTGAGAGGCAAGAGTTGCAAAGAGAACCCAAATCAATTCTACTGTAAATGTTCCCAGGAACTGCATGCAGATGGAAGCTCCAGGAGTCTTTTCTGTGATGATTCTCATGGTCAAAAAATCCCTGCAAAATTGGTTGCTGCCTCAGGTACTCTTGTCTAAACCCTCTTCAAGAACAATTTTTAAAATAATACAGGTTTTAATGAAATTGGTTTTTACTTTTTAGCATAGATAGTTAGTAAGGAACTAAGGATGCAGGTAGTCACATAAGGCTTGAATGTTTAGATATCTCGCCCTAGCCGAGTGCAGACAGGAATTTCTAAACTCGAATGAATGACTGTGATGAGTGGATGACATCTTGCAAGGATTTGACATTTAGTGAAATAAACAAAGTACTTTGCTGTTTGCAATTAAACATAAGGGTGTTTCTTGTTAGCCACTACTACCAACTGAATTTGACAAATAACTTTGTGAATCTGTAGGTATTGGCATTGGCACAAGCTTTCTATGTTTGTTTCTTTTGGGTTACAAATTATATCAATGCATAAAGAAAAAGAGAGAGAGAATCTGTAAGGAAAAGCTGTTCAGGCAAAACGGTGGCGACATGTTACAAGAGAAATTATCATCTTGCGGAAATGGAGAAATGGCAAAACTTTTTACAGCAGAGGAGATGCAAAGAGCAACAGATAACTATAATAGAAGTAGGTTTCTTGGTCAGGGTGGCTATGGCATGGTGTATAAAGGAATGTTACCAGATGGAACAATAGTTGCAGTGAAAAAATCAAAAGAGCTTGAAAAGAACCAGATAGAGACTTTTGTCAATGAAGTTGTCATCTTATCCCAGATCAACCACAGAAACATTGTCAAACTGTTAGGCTGTTGTCTTGAGACAGAAACTCCATTACTTGTCTATGAATATATTCCGAACGGAACTCTTTCCCAACATATCCATAGGAAAGACCATGAATCATCACTTCCATGGGAAAGTCGACTTAGAATTGCATGCGAAGTTGCTGGAGCAATGGCATATATGCATTTTTCAGCTTCTATTCCAATCTTCCACAGAGACATCAAACCGACCAACATACTCCTAGACAGTAACTATAGTGCCAAAGTGTCTGATTTTGGGACATCAAGATCAATACCATTAGATAAGACTCATCTAACCACATTTGTAGGTGGAACTTTTGGGTACATAGACCCTGAATATTTTCAATCCAGTCAATTTACAGATAAGAGTGATGTATATAGTTTTGGTGTTGTGCTTGTAGAGCTCATAACCGGTAGAAAGCCAATGTCATTCTATGATGAAGATGAGGGTCAGAATTTGGTTTCACATTTCATTTCTCTGATGAAGGAGAATCAACTTTCTCAAATTTTAGATGCAAGAGTGCATAAGGAAGCAGGGAAATATGTGATTCTTAGTATCTCAAATCTTGCAATGAGATGCTTGAGACTTAATGGTAAGAAGAGACCAACAATGAAAGAGGTTTCAGCAGAACTAGAGGCACTAAGAAAGGCACAGAGTTGCTTTCAAATCAACCATGATCATGATGAATCACTAAGTGATGGACAGTCATTTGAGAACACAACTATTGACACAGTTAGTGAATTCAACATTGAAATGATGTTGTTCAGTAACAACTAACAATAAAATTCTGCTACGGAATGTGTCACACTCTTGACTTTAACAATTATTTATTAACATGTTAAATGTTGTTGCAACTTTGACTCAAACAAATCATTATAATTGTTAACGAACCATTAACAAAATATAATCAATGCCTTGGATCTTAAACTTCACCCCAAAATAGAAGTGCAACGCATCTACTTGTGTTTCCTTTTCAAGAACCAAGCTCATGAAGTTTCTTTACTTTAACATTATCTCCACAATCCTTCTCTTGTATACGTTTCCTCATTCAATCAACACCCAACAATTATACCTTAACACTGTCACTGACTGCTCAAACAGCCCTTCTGCACCAAAAGGATACCTATGCAATGGCCCTCAAAAATCATGTACTTCCTTCTTACTTTTCAGGCCTAAACCTCCTTATGACAACCCTATAACTATTTCCTATCTCCTTGCTTCTGAATCATCTAAAATAGCCTCAATCAACAACATCTCAAGAGATAACAAGATTCCTTCCAATAAAACAATCATTGTCCCTATCTTATGTTCATGTTCAGGAAACATCTACCAACATAACACTCCTTACACTGTCAAAAAAGGCGATACATACTATCATTTGGTTAATGAAACTTACCAAAGCCTCACTACATGTCAGGCTTTGAAGGGTCAGAATTACTATGCTTCTGAAAACGTTGCAATTGGTGCTGAGCTCACAGTTCCAGTTCTTTGTGCTTGTCCTACCATAAAACAGATGGAAAGAGGAATCACCTCATTGCTTGTTTACTCGGTGAACAGCGGTGAAACTGTTAATTCTATAGGAGAGGCTTATGGTGTTGATGAACAAAGTATAATAGAGGCAAATGAGTTGCAAGTGTCAAGAAGTAAAAACAGAAGTGTGATTCTCTTTGCCTTGACGCCTATATTGGTTCCTTTAAAGGGAAAAAGTTGTAAAGAGGTTCCTTTAGCACATAGCATGTTACAGCATTAATTTAAGGTTTGATTTTTTTTTTGTGTCACCATAGCCAAATGCAAACTCTAATGTATTCATGAATGTTTAAGACTAGTTCACACAGATAAAAAAAATATAATAAATTGATATATATTTGATCTAAAAACTTCTTTTAGTTACTAGCATTTGTTATCAATTGTGTTTTCAAGTACTCTCTCCCAATTAAGGTATAGTTAGAAGAAAAACATTAGTTAGACCTTGGATTTATGAAACACCAATACTTTTGAAACAAAACTAAAAAGCTTAAACATCAATACATTATGGAATGAATGGAGTAACAGATTAGACAGCAAGACGACCAATGATACCGTACCAAAGTTCTTCAGCAAAGAGCAACAGATAACTGCAAAGAGCTTATAACCGGTAGAAAGCCTATTACATTCAATGATGAAGATGAGGGTCAGAATATGACAGCACATTTCATTTCTTTGATGAAGGAGAACCAACTTTCTCAAATTTTAGATACCACAGTGCTTAAGGAAGCAAGGAAAGATGACATTCTTGCTATTGCTAATCTTGCAATGAGATGTTTGAGACTTAATGGTAAGAAAAGACCAACAATGAAAGAGGTTTCAGCAGAATTAGAAGCACTGAGAAATGTACAAAGTTCCTTACATGTGAAAGATGATCATGATGAGAAAGTAAGTGATGGACAATTATTTGAGCATACATCTAATGACATATTTCATGAGTCCACAGTGGAAAGCATTTCTCTATCTCCACAAATGGAGTCCACATCCTTCTACACCGCCTGATCGTTACAAATTCTTGATTTTGTATAGTTTGTGCTTCATTTTCACCTAATGACACATTTTTTTAACTCCATATGTATGTCAGTTTAGAATTGGCAACATCATGACAGAAAATGACATCAGCATGTTCTTTTACTTTTTGATTTGTATATACTTACCAACTTGTAACTCAATAAACTCGCGATCGCCATTTCCAAATTTTTAACGCCACTTAGTGAAAGGATGAATCACATAAAAACATGCCAACACAAGTAAGAGTGTGACGAATAGGGACAACAAAGAAGCATAATATAGCTGTGTTAGAACCAACAAAAGGAGTGTCCAAGGGAACAAGTCATCAATCAAAGAAGTTAAAACCAATTGTCCAAGAAAACATAGTAAACAAGTGTCACTGCTCCCACTGTCTATAAGGGTGACATGTTGTAGAATATGGTTTTGAAGATATTTTTCCATTTTCCCAAAGCAGATGGACCTAATAAAAAACCAATCTAGGAACATAACCACAAAAATTAATTAGGGTATGCATCTTGATTAGTAATAAACAAATTATTTGGATTACAACATAAAATGAAATTGGTATCACAATGGCAGCCATTATTTAGAGCATGATTGGATTGGCAATGAGATTTGACATAATTACAGTGATATTTTTGTATATTAAGATTTGTACAGTGATATTTTTGTATATTAAGATTTGTTCTTTATGATAAGGATATGATTTTGTATTATAATTTATTTCTATATATAATATAAAGTGATGAATAAAAATTTAGAATAATGTTTCTCCGTATACAATGTATCACGTAATTTTTGGAAGAGTCACACATGTTTTTGGCAAAAATTATAAGTTTAAACTTCTTTATAATTATGGTGTCATTATGATTTTGTCAAATTCATCATCTATCTAAATGTATATTTAAAAATATTTTGGTAATAAATAATTGAAATCAAAGCAAACTATCTTATAAAGCCCTCACATATTAATTCTTTTTTCTAGTGGTATTTAATTTTGCTAATTACAGTCTATTTAACAAGAATAGATTAAAAAAATAAACATTACTCCTAGTCAAGGATCATGAAACTAAACGGTTAGAACTTAAGAGGTATATATTTCCAAAAGAACAATGATGATCGTTACGAAGTTAAAACAAATGAAAAACAAGAATAACACTTACTTTTAACTATTTTAACCATTCAATCACTTCTTTATTATCACCATATCCTATGTATGGTTAGTTTTATTCTTAGTCAAATTTCTTCTTTGTTGTATTCTTACTATAAAACACAACTCCTTACATAAAAGATAGAAAGAGTAAAATACGATTGAGTGATAAGATAAAAGCACATTGAAGAACAAAATCAGTTGTTTCTAATGAATTTTCAATCCAAAAAGTACATTGCAATTTTTTTAATTAAATATATTCTTTTTTTATAAAAAATCATAAATAATACTATAATTAATTCACGCAGCGAAATCTCAAATTTAAATCAGGACAAATCGTTAAACATTCTTTATTAAATATATTCTACAAAATATTATAAATACTTTAACGTTCTTTTTTGTTTTAAAAAAATCTCACGATTTTCCAACAGTAAAAAAATACTGCTATGATTTTCCAGCTGTAAAAAAAATATCGCCTACTTATATAGCGTTAAGCACTGCTAGCACACTTATTATCCTAACCTTGGGCTTCAAGTTGCCGTAATAGGAGCGAAAAGGAAATATATATCGGTGTGTCGCGAAACCAAAATAAAGATTTATCTTCTTTATTGAAATTCGATGAATCTGAAGTCGCTGAATTGCCGATCCGAATTCGATTCCTCACCATTGCTGCATATTTTCGTCTGAATTCAAGTTTCGCATTCAGGTTTCAATCTTCCGAATTTCGATTTGAATTCTTTATAATTGTTTCGACCCGTGCATCTTCGTATTTGGCGTCAAATTTTTATGCAACTTTTTCCGGTTTTGATTCCGACGGTGACATCCCGTTCTTGAAAGAACGTTCGATTCCATGAATGTTGATTATTCAAACTCTAAAAATCTTATACATGAATCTTGATTATTAAAACTCTAGAAAGCTGATCCATGAATCTTGATTATGAAAACCCTAGAAATCTTATTTAAATTGGTGCCGAAAAAGATATCACAAGCTTTGTTATTCGGATTCTTATGTATCTATTTTTTTCTTCTGCGCAAGCATTTTTGGTCCCCAAAACTGTGTTTGGCACTAATGTTTTGGGTAGTTTTTAGTTTGCAACATGAATGTATTATTATTGATTATTCAAGAATGTATAATCTAGATGATTCTTGATTATTGATGTCTGAGAAGGTTGAAAAAATTAAAAAGTTTTAATTTCTATACTTACGATAAGTCAGTTGGCCCAATATGAAATTGATGTAGTATGCTGGATGACCATAAATTTTATCAAGAGATGGGTTCTTTACCCAATAGATTATTGTTGGCAACATAAATTTTTTATTCATATGAAATTGAGAATTTTTTATTTATATGAAATTGAGATAGTATGCTTGAATGACTCTAAATTTAATTATGAAATATATATTTGATTTAAAATGTGGCTTCCAATATGAATTTTGTATTTATATGAAATTGGGATGTATGTTTGAATAATCCTAACTTAAATCACAAGATAGATATTGACCTAAGATGTGGCTTTCAATATGAATTTTTTTATTCACGAGATGAATTCTTGACCTAAAAAATGTGGCGTGCAATATAAAAGTGTGATGTATGCTTGGATTACATTAGATTTAATCATGAGATGAATACTTGACTCAAAATGTAGTTTTCAATATGAATTTTTTTCCGTATGAAATTGATATTGTATGTTTGGATGACCCGAGATGGATTGTTGACCTAATCATGTGGCTTGCAATATGAAATTCAAATGTATGCTTGGGTGACCCTAAATTTAATCATGAGATTGATACTTGACCCAAAATGTGGTTTTTAATATGAATTTTGTATTCATATGAAATTGGGATGTATCCTTGGATGATCCTAAATTTAATCACGAGATAGATACTTGACCCAAAATGTGGCTTGCAATATGAATTTTTTATTCATATGAAATTGAGATTGTATGCTTGGATGACCATAAATTTAATCACGAGATAAATTCTTGACCCAAAAATGTGGTTTGCATTATGAAATTGGGATGTATGCTTGGAAGACTCTAAATATAATCAAAAGATAGATACTTGACGCAAAATGTGGCTTGCAGTATGAATTTTTATTCATATGAAATTGAGATGTATGCTTGGATGACCCTAAATTTAATCATGAAATGAATTCTTGACCCAAAAATGTGGCTTGCAATATGAATTTTGTATTCATATGAAATTGAGTTGTATGTTTGGATGACCCTAAATTAATCATGAGGTAGATACTTGAACCAAAATATGGCTTGCAATATGAATTTTTTATTCATACGTATCCTAAATGATATAAAATTTGATAATTGGGGTGACGATATTGTGTCTCGACAACATTGGATGTGAAATTTGATATTTGAACATAAACAACCCTAACTTGATAAATTAGAATGACAGTTGTGCCTCGATGACCATTGATGTCCAAGTATGATATTTGAGTTTAGATTTTCCTAATTTTGTTAAATTGACATGTTGGTATTGTACCTCGATAGTCTCAGTGCGAAATTTGATATTTGAGACTAGGTGACTCCAAATTCGTTAAATTAGAATGATGGTGTCGCGCCTTGATAACATTGAGTGCAAAATATGATATTTGAGGCTAGAAGATCTTAAATATGATAAATTGGAATGATGGCTTTGAGTTTAGAAAACTTTGAATGCTAAATATGGTATTTGAGCTTATATGATCTTGGATCCAATATTTGATGTTTGAGCAAAGATGATTTTAAATTCTTAAAATTAGGATGATGGTGTTGTGACACGATTACCTTGGATACAAAACTGATTTGAGTTAGATGGTCTTAAATTCGATAAATTGAACTCATAATAAATTGCTTCGATAATGTTGGATGTAAAATTTTATATTTGAGGTTTGATTGTCCTAAATTTGATAAATTAAAATAATGATATTGCACCTTGATGGCATTGGATGCAAAATATGATTTTAAGCCTAGATTATGGTTTTGGGTCTCGATAACTTTGGATGAAAATTTGACTTTTGAGCCTAAATGATATGAAATGCCATAAATGGATGCAGTTGTTGAGAAGGAGGATTGGCTAATTGAAGACTTTGTTGGGTTGTTCCTTCGTAAAAAAAAGAAAAACTTCTAATGAATATGGAAATAATTATGGTTTTCAACTGCTATTTTACAATGGGATATTTTATGAAACACCATTGTAATGCTCATGAGGTTTATAAGCTTCACAGTGCTTGCACGGGAATGGTGCTTTGCTCCTTGATGTTTTGGCTGTTGTGGCTACTATTATTTAAAAGAAAAAATCAATTATTGCGAGATTCGTTTACTATTTCTTTTTCTCTAAATTTTTTTGGAGTAAGTTTATTTAACTAAGAAAGAGACCAACAATAAAAGAGGTATCAACTAAGTTAGAAGCATTAAAAAAAGCAACAAAATTCCTCACAGGTCAACTATGTTGATGACTCAGCAATTGATGAAAATTACTCAAGCATCCAGCTATGAAGCAGAACAGGAATCCCGAGAGGAAAGCTTGATGCTATTCTTGCAAACAGAGTCCACATTCTTTTAAGATGCCAGATTTATACCTGATTCTTTGAGCATGTCATTTCCAGCATGTGGATGGAAAGTAAGCACAGGATGATCAAGGATAAATGACTTTCTGTTAAATAGTGAAAAGCATCATTTGACACATGTACCTCATTTTTCTTCAAACCACTCAACTGATTTTGTATTGCTGGAATTTAAAAATTCCAATTGAGTAACTTGATTTTCGACAATAGCCAACCTACTGCTTGTAGAGTCAGATTTGGCAACAAGAGTTCTTGTCCCCAAGCGAAGGGAATGCTTATCAGCACCCAGGTTCAATTCAGCAAAAAAAATGCTATATGAACTCCATATAGAAATGCAAAAATAATGTAAAAGCTTTCAAGAAAAATATTTATCATCAATCAGAACTTCATGTTCATAGAACAAAACATTGGATTCATCATATGCACGATGAAGATTAGGTGACTGATATTACCTGCAGAATTAGCAGGCAGGTCGAACTGAGGTTGGTGTCCTCCGATTTGATTCATGTCATTGCAAATATTTTGAATGGCTTCTTTCACAGAGGGTTGGGACTCCTCTAGTTCTTGGTCATCTAAAATAGCCTCATTCAACAACATCTCAAGAGATAACAAGATTCCTTCCAACAAAACAATCATTGTACCTATCATATTTTCATGTTCTGGAAACGTCTATAATCATAACACCCCTTACACTGTCAAAAAAGGCGATACATACTATCATTTGGTTAATGAAACTTACCAAAGCCTCACTACATGTCAGACTTTGAAGGGTCAGAATTACTATGCTTATGAAAACATTGCAATTGGAGCTGAGCTCACAGTTCCAGTTCTTTGTGCTTGTCCTACCATAAAACAGATGGAAAGAGGAATCACATCTTTGCTGGTTTACTCAGTGAACAGTGGTGAAACTGTTAAGTCTATTGGAGAGGCTTATGGTGTTGTTGAACAAAGCATAATAGAGGCAAATGAGTTGCAAATGCCAAGAAGTAAAAACAGCAGTGTGATCTTCTTTTCCTTGACGCCTATATTGGTTCCTTTAAAGGGAAAGAGTTGTAAAGAGGATCCGGATAGTTTTTACTGTACTTGTTCTCAGGGAAGGCTTGTAGATGGAAGCTGTGAAAAATCTGATGGTCAAAAGTTTCCTGCTAAATTGGTTGCTGCATTAGGTAATTTTGTATAAACAAAAGATAGTTCTGTTATTAGGATTTTGTTTTTTAGCACATAACATGTTACAGCATTAATTTAAGGTTTGATTTTTTTTGTGTCACCATAGCCAAATGCAAACTCTAATGTATTCATTAATGTTTAAGACTAGTTCACACAGATAAAAAAATATAATAAATTGATATATATATTTGATCTAAAAACTTCTTTTAGTTACTAGCATTTGTTATCAATTGTGTTTTCAAGTACTCTCTCCCAATTAAGGCATAGTTGGAAGAAAAACATTCATAGATAAGTTCTGTTATTAGGATTTTGGTTTTTAGCACGTAGTATGCTGCTGCAATGATTTAAGGTTTGATTTTTTGTTGTGTCACCAAATGTAAGCTCTAATGTTATTCCCTTTGTTTCATATCCATTGATGTTTAAGGCTAGTTCATATAAATCAAAAATAATAAATTGATATGTATTTGATCTAACATTTCTTCATTTAGTTCCTGGTATTTGTGATCAATTATAATTTCTTCATTGTGTTCATGTCAATATATTTATATTTCGTATATTTAAAATATTGGTAATAAATAAATTTTACAAAGCTCTGGACGACAATTGATGCCTAAATATGATATTTAAGCTTAGATGATCCTATATTCAATAAATTGAGATGATGGCATTGTATCTTGATGGTCTTAGATGTGAAATTTGATTTTTGAGCCTAGGTGATCCTAAATTCGTTAAATTAAGATGATGGTGTTGTGCCTTGATGACTTTGAGTGTAAAATATGATGTTTGAGCCTAGATGATCCTAAATATGATAAATTGGAATTACAGTTTTGTGCCTAGAAGACTTTGGATGACAAATATGATATGTGAGTCTAGATCATCCTATATTCCATGGATTGAGATGATGCTATTGTTAAGACAACATCTCTAATTAATTGTTTTGATGATAATTAAACAAAAGGTTAATTAAGAATTATAATTATGATTCTAAGTGTTTTGGTATTTAACTTGTGTATTTGAGTGTGTTAAACAAGATAAATACCAAGCAATTCAAAACAAATCTCATTAAAATCAAAGCAAGCAAAAACAACAAATCGAAGATCAATCCTGCCAATACGTTTGTAAAACGAAGATTGATCATCACTTCCATCAGAATCAAGAATGATCAATCTTGTGCAAAAGATTGCATTCTAGAAGTTTTATCAATCTTATATCTTTATCAAGAATAAGCAAGGAAAAGATTAAAACAGAATCAGCCAAGAATTTGAAGAATCAAGACAAGCTTCATGAAGGAATATAAAAGCAAGATCATTCTTCATTTGGAACAAATGCAAGTACAATAGTACAGGCTGTAAAAGTACACCACATTTGTACTATCAAATCAAGTCTGCACACTGACTCAAAGCAAGCAAGCAACTTCAGAAAAGGTATTGGATCGAGTACAAGTCAGATCACATTTAACTCATCTGAGGATCGATCTTGGATTGCAAGAATGCTCTTGGATTCAGCTTATTCACTCTTGCTTTTGGCCTGCTTCAGTCTACTCACTGTTTTGTGCCAGTTGGCTTCATCTCAACGGCTATGTGAGTTGTCCTAACCTCTCTTGAAGCTTATAAATACAACATCAAGATGAAGAACAAAACACAATTTAAAGTGTCAAGCAAAACATCAATCATACATTCATATTTGAGCTTTCTCAAATATCATTCTTTAGCTTGCAAATCGTTTTCTTTGTGTTGTGTTGCAATCAGTAACAACTAAGTCTTAAGTTACAGAATCTATTTCTCAAACAAGAGTTGAGTCATATTCAGATTCTAAACATCTTCATTATCATTACTTTGTAACTCAAGGCTAGTGTATTATCATAGCTTGAGAAGTGTGTGGAAATCCTTTTATGTTGTAAAAGGTAATTTGTGAAATACTTACTGAAATAGGTTAAGGTAAATCTGTGGAATTCTTTTCTAAAGTAGAAAGGTGGATGTTGTGTAAAGATCAAGATTGATCTACGAAAAGTTGTGTAACAACCAATAGCAATCTTGCCTTGAGCACTTAGTGGAAAATCTCACATTTGTGAGGACTAGACGTAGTCCAAGTTGGGTGAGTAATCTCTCTATCTCTATTTACTACATGCATTGCAATTAGTTTTTTCATTGATAAAATCAATATTGCTGTTTTTACACTAACCAAGATCGTTCTTCGTATTACCAAGATCAATCTTGAGTAAAGCTTTTAGTTTCAAACAAGAATTTTTTTAAAAGGGGCAATTATAATTCAAACTCTCCTTCCTTATAATTGACATTGTTACTTCAGCTATGGTGTCTGAATGATCTTGGATCAAAGATTTGATATTTGAGCAAGGATGATTCTAAATTCGTAAAATTAAGATGATGGTGTTGTGATGCAATGGACTTAGATACAAAACTAATTTGCGCTAGATGGTCTTAAATTCGATAAATTGAATTGATAGTAAATTGTCTCGATATAATTGAAAGTAAAATTTGATATTCGAGTTTAGATAATCTTAAATTTGATAAATTGAGATTATGGTTTTGTGTCTTGATAACCTTGGATGCAAAATTGATACGAAATGCAATAAATTGATGCAGCTCTTTTGATTGTCGTTAAACTTTCAACATTATGATCCTTTAATGTCATCAATATGTTTCTTGGTTTGATCATGTTATTCGTCATATCACCAACTACATATTTCTCTTAATGAGACAATCGGCCTAAGAAAGAATCACCAGTCAGTTTTTTGGTCAATTCGTGATTATGGAGACCACATGCTACATGCAGATACCATTCTTCACCAACACTTGATGGTGTTCCTCTCAATCTAAGTGGACATTCACATTTTTTAGTCCAGGTACTCCTCGTAGGTTTAGGATTCTTCCAAGGTCTATATTTCCCACTTCTTTCACAACCAACAATTAATTTTGTCTTTGTTCTTGGTCGTGTTGTCGCAGTTTCAGATCTAAAAATGACAATGACAATTTCATTTTTCTTTCCAACATTTCTAGTCCATCTCAATAAATCATCTCGTGTATCAAACATTATGTCGGTGGTAAACACATCAGTCAAATCCACCATAACATGCTCAACATCGCCATTCATAGCGACGTCAATTTTGGGTTCAACACCATCATTCATTGTGTCCAAATCAGCTTCCAAACCATCATACATTTCGTCAAAATCATGTTCCAAACCATCGTGCATTTCGTCAAAATCAAGGTCCAAATCATCATACGTTTCATCATTATTGTCCCCCTTGGTCCATCTATCTGCATCCAATAAGAACATATCAAAAATTCAAAAATTTGTGAACTGAACTGAGATCACGAACATTTACGTGAACTAAATTCACGTACGTGTACGTAAACTGAATTCATGAACACCTACGTGAACTCAATTCACGAACGCCTACGTAAACTCAATTCATGTACGTCCCACTTACTTAACTGAGATCACGTATACGTGAATTGAATTCATATACATCTACGTGATCTTAATTCACGCCACATACGTGAATTGAGTTCACGTAGGTGTATGTGAACTGTATTCACGTAGTGCCTGTAAATTATTAAACCCCACTGAATACACAAACTTAAATCACGTATCCTTACGTGAACTGGATTCACATACTGCATGTGATTTCTTAAATTTAATAATGTACGTGAATTCAATTCACGTAAGTATATGTGATTTAAGTTTGCGTACGATGAATTATTTACAATGTACGTGAACTCAGTTCACGTTAAATCCCCAAATTTTGAAGAAAAAAAGGAACTCAAGCGCAAATCAAATCAGTAAACATACTTTATTGGTGAGTTTAACCACAATATGAAGAAGAGACTTATGGAGTGTAAGTTATGAGTGAGTTTTTGAATGATTATGAGTTATGATGAGTAAGTTATGGATGAGTTGTGATATGAGTTATGAATTTAAGGATGGTGATGAAGAGACAAATGGAGTTTAATGAATGATATAAATAAGTAAGGGCATGTTAAGTATTTCGTTTTTATAAAAAAAAAATTGAGGGGTGTGGGTAGCAAATAAGGGAAATGTGAGTAGCAAAATTGTTATAAATATTTCAAAAAGATATTTGGCCATGTCAAATGTTAATCAAAAGTTGTACTTAACCACGTGTTATCAATTAACTCTTTATATCTAACCGCTTAATATCAATTGGTCCCTAAAATTACTATCAAAGTTGCAAGTGAGACAATGTTAAAAAACGGTACGGCGGATATAAGTAACATTTGAGAGATCAAAGACATATTTAAAATATTTATATTCTCAAACACCTATTTGAAAGCTTCCTCTAAAGTCAAAAACAAACATGGTGGTTTACTTAGTAAAGTAATACGCTTCGATCGTAAGCTAACGTGGAAAGGAAGTATTATGGTTATTAGAATCTTGTTTGGAAAATCTGTTAATCACGACCTTCTCGCCATCTCTTTTTCCCTGCGAGTTTTTGCCTTTCTATCGTCCATTCATTCCCACAGAAAACAAAAACTCGCTATTTTCAACGAAGAAAAAAGAGGGGCGAGAAGGTCGTGATTAACCGTGCCGATAACATATAGGGTCGGACTGTTACATGGCTGATGTATATGTCTATCTATTAGGACTCAACTTCAAATTATTTGTTCCACTATTTGTGTCCTTTGCGGTCCCTCGTTGGAGAATACTTGGCATACTTTTCTTGTCCTTGCAGTTACAAGTGTTTGATTCAAGCTCACGAAGTACTTTTGTACAACACCAAATTAAACATTTTTTTTTGACAGAAACCAAATTAACCACTTTACACATGTCAAAAATATTATTATTATGTATGTAAAAAAAATTTAGATGTCATTCACAAAAAAAAAAATGGTTTTATAAACTTTTTCCCTTGCAACCAACATGCAAAAAATAGTTTTGAGCGATAGTGAGTCATACCTGCATACTTGTCATTTCTACATGGTTCTTGGCCCGTGATCTATCACTAAATTCAAGTGAAGAAAATCCAATGCAATGAGTCACAGATCAAAGAAAAAACTTGTTTTTAGTGCATCGAATCCTATGTGACTTGGATACAACTAGCAACAAGAACAATGAAAATGGAATCTTATACAAAATTACATATTATTATTTTTAGTTTTGGATTTACTACAATTACAAATTCATTCATTCACACAGTCAACACATTGGTAGTGATGGTATCAAGGTTAGATAGCACATAAAACGTGTAGATTTTGATTTTTTAAAATTCTAAAATACTAAGATTGAAATCTAGACCGTCTAATCTTTATCTAACGATTACTGATATGGTGATTTCATATATACGATGAATTTATGACCATTGACAATCCAAATCCATTATTTTTTTAGGTGTCTAACAAAGGTCTAAGATATGATGTCATGAAAAATGAAGAAAAGAAAAAACTAAGAACTCATTAAATTCCACTTGTTGCCACTACAATAGGACTTCTAACACTATGTTTTCCACCATCTTCAATCCAAACAAGATCTCCAAATGAAACATTTTCCTCATTGTACACAAGACAATTTATGAAAACATAGTAACTTTTCTTCTCATTTCCACAACTAAAATCCAATCTATCAGGTGAAACTGTCACTACATAACCTTTAGGCTGTCTCACCTTAACTCTATAACTAGCACCACCATCTCCAACATTAGTAACAGTCCTCTTAAACTTTTTTCCAATTAAACTTGTTTTGTTACTAAAGAAAGCTATAAATGAAGGGTAATTAAGATCCAAAGAAGGGTTATCACAATCATAGTGACCTGATCTAGTAATACTTAAAATTTGCTCCTTTGTGAAGTTCAAACCACAAAGAAGATTAACATAGTCTTGTGGTGTAGCATCATATATCAAACCAGGATTCATTGCTCTATTAGGATCAATCTCACCAGCTCCAATAGCAAAAGGTGAAGCAGATTGTGAAGGATAACCATTATCCCTTATAGGATTTTTTGTATTATCCAAAAAACTAGCTGTTGTCATCATTGCTGATCTTATAGCAGCAGCACTCCATTGTGGATGTGAAGCTTTCAAAAGAGCAGCAACACCAGAGGCATGAGGACAAGCCATTGATGTTCCTGACATAAAAACGAAGTCACTTGATGATGTTGTATCAGGAATATAAGCTGCAAGAATTCTTGATCCAGGTGCCATTATGTCAGGCTTTAAGATTCCTTGATAGCTATTTGAAGGTCCTCTTGATGAGTAATGTGCTGCAACTGGTGCTGGCTTTATTCCAACAAATGTTTGTTGAAATTTAATGCTAGCTGTTGGATTCTTACTCCTTTTTGCATATTTGATCACTTTTTTTGCATCTTTTGGATTTATTATTATACTTGGTGAGTAGAAATCTCCGAAATCAATTAAACTAGGATTATCAGAGACAAAAACTGCACCTAACACTTTTGTTTCTGAAACAAAAATCATTTGGGTAAACACTGATGAGTTTGAGATTGAGTCACAAAGAATGATGACTTGTTTGTTGTTAACTTGTGATACAAGGTTCATTGAGTTGCATGAAGAGAAAGTTTTGTTGTAAACAAGTGGAAGATTTTCCACTATAGAATTTGTCTCAAACATTGTCGATCCAATGATTTTTTTACCATTTCCCAAAATGAGGCTTCCAAAGGTTCTATCTATTGTGCCTGCAGCTACTGTTATGAGCCAAGGGATACCATTGTGCAATGTTCTTGGATTAGGACCAGAGTTACCTGCTGAAGATGAAACAACAATCCCTTTTTCCATAGCTGCAAATGAAGCTATTGCTATAGGGTCTTCATAAAGTGGAACATCATCAAATCCAATTGAAATTGAAATCACATCAACTCCATCAACAATTGCTTGGTCCATTCCAGCTAAAACATCAGAAGCTAAATGACCCTCTTTCCAAGCTACTTTGTACATAGCAAGCCTAGCTCTTGGTGCTATGCCTCTAGCTACACCTTTTGCATAACCAACATAAGAAGCTCCATTAACATAGTTACCTGCCAGAGTTAAAAAGTTCCAGTTTTAAACACAGGAAGGAAATAATACTAATATAACAACTAATATATTAACATAGTTACTTGCAGGAGTTAAAAGGATCAATGTTCAAACACAGCGAAGGAGACAATACTGACATAATAACTAATATATTAACATAGTTACTTGCAGGAGTTAAATGATCAAAGTTCAAATCTGTGAATGAGAAAATATTAACATAACAGCTTATATGTTAACATAGTTATTTGCAAGAGTTAATGGACCAGGGTTTTAAATCTGGTGAAGATGAAAATAGCAACATAACTAATATATTAACATTTGGTTACCTGCAACGGTAGACGATGTGTGAGTTCCATGTCCATTCGTGTCTCTAGGTGAGTTCATTGAGATTGTAACATTTGGATTTGCAGCAATCACACCTTTGTTGAAATATCTAGCTCCAATCAACTTGAAGTTACACATGGAAGCATTGAAATCTTGGCCTTCCTCACATGCTCCTTTCCATTTGCTTGGAATTTTCTTTGTCATACCATGATCTTTAAAGCTTTCACTCTCAGGCCATAAACCAGAATCAATAACACCAACAATGACATCTTCACCAAAATTTGAAGCATGCCAAAGACCATTTGGTGAATCTAGGGAAAGAAATTGAAAGGTATGAGTTGTGTCAATGGTGGCTGTTCTGTCTTGATATGATGCAATAAATCCATTAATGTTCTTAAGAGTCTCTAACTCATTTGAAGTTAACACTGCACTGAAACCATACATGGCATGATCATAGGTGTAAACTACTTTCTTTGATTGTTGCTTTGATGTTTGATCATAATCAAGTAGTTCTGCTTTTGAGTTTAGAGAATGAATTGTTGAATGAAACCAATCATGATGTGTTGTGAAGACTTGAGGAAAGAAGGATTTGTTCATATGAACTATGTATGTTGAAGTCTCAGCATTGACATGAAAGGTTAATAGAAACCAAGGAGTAATGAAGAGCATGATGAGGGGGAATGAAAACACAAAGTTTTGCTCCATTGATTGTTTTTGCAACTAAACAAAGAAAAGTTTTGGCTCTTGATTCTTATGAACAAGCTGATTATATGCCTATATATATAGAAATTTTTGAGTTTGGGTAATATCAATGATGTTGACATTTATAAATTATATTAATTTCCAAATGATTGGACAAAAGTTTTCTTGCGTAAGAACTATTTAAGAAGTAATTTATGTTCAGAAATTTATTTATTTATTTTTTTACAATGCAATAAATCACATATCAATTGGATGAGTTTAGTAGAAGAGACTAGTCTCTCACAACGTAAAAAATAACTGTTTGAGTTATACTTAAAAGAAGTATCTATATTTAATGTCTGATAATGTCTCGAACAATAGACGGAGTAATAATTACTACTTGAAATTCACACGCACAAATACAAAGTTTAAAATCAAATTCAAGACAAAACATTCAATTTAATAATATTGATATTTTTTATTTGAGTTAAAAATAGAATTAGTCTGGTAGAGAAATATGTAGGGGAAAAAAGAGTAAATAAATCACATGTAAAACCTTGTCTTAAATCAATCATATATATGGCTATATGCATGATGGACAAGTCAAAAATGGTTTAATTACACACAATTCTATTTGGACAATATAAAGTGCTGTTGTGTTGTGTTGATATTAATTGGAATGAAATGCCCATCAAAATGTAAAAGTGGAGAGAACAGGTCTCCTATACAAAACTATGAAAGGTAGATAAATTATTTAGAGAAATACTAGCATTATAATATTTGATTTGATATATTTTGTTGTTGATTCAGTTCATTCAAAGTGTATCATAAAGTTAATACATTAAAACTTAAGAATATTCATTTAAATTGTCTTCTTTTTTTTCTTCTTCAAGAAAATGGTAAAAAAATCCTCACGTAACTCTTAAGATCCTGGAATCAAATCCGATATTCCGCTTAACAATATTTACATATAACGATAGACTTAAGCCTTAAGAATAATGTGTCTTTTATTTTTATTTTGTTATGTGAATTATTTTAATCAACATGGAATACTGAAAAATATAGTTAATGACAACATGAGAATTAATGTCTATTTTTTTTTTTTTTTGACAAGAGACTAAATTTCATTCGAACGATGAATATAGTACAATCAAATTGATCATATGTTGAAAGATACACATAAGTATTTCAGAAATCAATGAGAAATTATCAAACCAAAAACTTAATCTTATCAACCAAATTAATTTCTTCTACATATGGTCAACAATTAAGAGTAATGTAAGATTCATATTCTTTAATATCATCCATCCACGAATTAAAAATTTGTTGTTATTCGTTCATATCGACTATAGGTGGTCTTTAACATAATCAATTCAACTATGTGTAATGCTGAGAAAATATTGAAATTGGTGATAAAAGTGAGTCCTTCTCAAAATACGATACCAACTAAGCTAGTCATTCTCAATCATTTTAACAAACACATAAAGTACAAATTTAAAACAAACAAAAATACTACAACGAGACGGAAAACAAAAACACTATACTAAGACGATGAACACGATAACATTGAACTCGAACGACAAAATCATAAAATCAAACGAGAGAAAAAGAAAAATCAAAACCACTTAATATAATAAAAGGAGAAAAAAAAACAATTTAAAAAAAGGATTTCAGATAAAAATAATCTTAAATCATTCCTGTATGATGGACAAAGAAGGAATGAGGGTAAGAATCTATGATGTGCAATGGTTTTTACAGTCATGTGAGTCCTTCATTACTTAATTTAGTGCTGGTGAATCAGAATCACGTACCGAATAGTAGTTTTGTTTTTTAGTCCAAAAATAAAAGGAGAAGTCTCTATTCAGTAATCAATATTATGCATTGTATCAAGAGAGATTTGCTTATAAAAAATAAAAAGCATCAAGAGAGATTTGGCACTACCAAATGTCAAATTTAGTATTATTAAATATATTTTTTTGTTTTAAAATTAAGAGACAAGGATTGCTGACATTTCTTTTTTCTGGTGCAAGAAGGGTTGCTAACTTACTAAAACAATTAATGATCTTCACATCCAATAATAGATAAATTTAGGGTTTAAATATAATTTTGGTTTTTTATTTTTTATTAAAATATTTGTTTTGATTATTTATTTTTTAAAATTATATTTGTTAATTTATTTTTAATAAATAATGAATGTTAATCATTGTTGAAAAAAATCAGAGATAATTATTAGCGGAATATTTTTTCTCCAGCTGTTACCCCCATCGGTTTTTTTTTTCTTTCTGCAGTACTGCTTGCTTTTCCTTAGGGATTTCTAAATCATTTTATTTTTTCTTCACATGGACCAATAAAATACTTTGATCAGTCATAGACTATTGAGGTTTAATATAAAATTAATTGTATAGGTAAATGTACAACTTTAACAAGGACAAAATAAAAATACAGATAATTTTGATAATTTTCATTCATTTCAACGAGTTTACATATATTTCAAAACATATAAAAAGTATTTTTTTTCAAGTGCAAGTCTATTGTTTGGTTAAATTGATGTTTTTTTGAAAGAATGTTATAGTTTATAGAAAGGATTTCAATTATCAAATGTTGTTATAGATTTTGTTGTAATTGTGACGAGGACTGAAACACATCACTTATAAAACATAAATGACGAAAATTAATTATAAAAAAATAAATGACCAAAACGAATATTAAGTAAAAGATAAAGGACTAAAATTATATATAAGCCTAAGTTTATTTTAGCATTTGTTGTTATTTTTTTTTAACTAAAAAAATCGATATTCATTGATTCAAATTGTAGAGTACACTGATATAATACAAATTCAAATTTGCTAAAATCGGAAATGATGAATCTGTGAACAAACTCACGACATTCAAGTTAATAGCACAAAATGGCAACATACCTACAAATATGACAAATTTAAAGTGTTCGAAATATATATGCATCCAAATTTATAACATTGCAACGTCAAAGTTATTAATTGAAATATGAAATTGATCAAAATTACTTTGTCAATCTGAATCAAAACGAGAAAACCAAAAAGCACTACACACAAGACGGGAAAACAAAAAATCGTTGCACTTAGAAAATACAAAAGACAAACTAAATTTGTAGAGAAAAAAACAATTTGGATGAGTGATTTTAGACAAAAAATGGTCCTAAATCACCATCTCTAAGTATTATACACTAAAATTAGAAATTAATAGACTTAATTGTAGTTTTAGTCTCCATATTTTTATTGATTTACGAAATTGGTCCCTCTAATTTAAAGGTCGATAATTTTTGTCCATACCTCTGATTTTTAACTATAAAACGACGACATGACATGTTTTAAACAACATGTCGTATGATACGATGATATATAATGGTTAACACTCATAAAATCGGAATAAAACACCGTAAAAACTTAACTTTCAACTTCAAATTTTTTTTATATTTGTAATTTAATTAATATATCTAGATGGTTCTATATCATGAAATTGTATCTCATATTATTTAAAATATGTTAAATCGTCATTTTTTTAGTTAAAAAATCTAAGAGAAATACCAAAATTGTCGACTTTTAAAATAGATGGACCAATTTTCGTGAATTGGTAAAAATATAAAGACCAAAATTACTATTAAACCAAATTAATATTTTAAGTAAAATTACATCTGAAGTCTTTTTCTTATTTAATTATAACACATATGTTTTTTTTTCTTTTCATTTTAATCATTTATCTTTTTAAAACGCGTACATGTTAGATCCTTTTTTTACATAAAATTAATCTTAATAATTATAATTTTTATTAAAATTTAAATAAATCCAAAAATTGTTGATCATCTTCTTCTTCCTTAAACCCAAGAGAAAAATCACCATCACGTGTGAATCTTCTTCATCTTTAACAAGTTGTTCTTTTCCAATGATTTTCTGCAATGTTGACAATGAATTTCTACGGTTTCTATTTTAATACACAACAATCTTCCCCCTCTTCCATTTGCATTTTAGTCTCTTTAATTATTAATTAAAAAACACTAAAATTAATTGGTCCAGAAAAAATGTTGAATCACTATAATTAATACACGTGGCAAAGTCTCAATCAGTAAAATGATGTCTACGTCATCTGTTTTTGAGTAGCATATGAATAACTAAAATTAAAGGAATCTCGTATTATGGATAGAGTCTAAAAAAATTATTCAAAAAGATTAAAATAAAACTTCGCTCGAATAACGGTCTAAGACCACAAATAACCTTAGAAAAAGGGGGTGCCAATAGGAACTCCCATAAAATCGATATGAACAAAAAAGAAGGCTCTTCCAAACGGCAAACGACAATAGTGAAATGAGATTAACTTGAAACCTATCAAGGGAAGCACTTCCTAAAATGTGTTTTGAAGTTAGTTGAATTCAACAAGTTAAACATTTATAATTATTTTTATCAAAAGGCAAGGCTACATAGAAAATTTTAAATTTCACTTAAAAATATTATTCACTTCTGATACATAAAAAAGAAAAAAACTGAATACATTGATTTATGTATTTAGAATTAAATAAATAACGGTTGATTTATGAATATTTTTATTAGCGCTCTTTGAATTTTGAGATATCAACTCATCTAACTATTTTTTATAAAAA
>JBBPBP010000003.1:2398420-2408528 GCA_037974735.1 Cicer chorassanicum
TTGAATCAACTAACTAATTCAATTAACCAACTAAAGAGTGAGTCATCCACTAGTGATAAAAAAAATTGGCCGGACCTTCAATTATCGTTCAAATCAATCAAAATCTAATGATAAAAATAAGTTTTTTTTATTAAAAAAAATCAAAGGTGAGAAGATGTTGTCAAAGTCTAAGGTATGGAACATTTTATAGATCATTGAACATTTATAACATTATAAAAGAATTTACATTTAACTCGCTCCAATTACACTTGAAAAAATAGTTTCAATTTCAATCTATTAGTATTCTTTTACTTTTTATATATTTTAATTTATGTTAAAAATACGCATTAAGATATGAATGTAATTTTTAAAAAATGATATATATATATATATAATATTATATATATAGAGAGATAGAGATTAGTTGACTTCAAGAGTAACTATGTGATGAGTTATTATGTTTAATAACTTAATATCAACGATAAATTTCACCAATTCGACTGTCAAATAAAAAGTTTTTATTGAGTAGATCAACTCTACAAATTTTTATAAAAATTTAAAATTATTTGATATTTCATTAAATAATTTCAAATGAACATATAATAAGTTTTTAAAAAATATAAGTAAAATCAATGGTTAGATTACACAACTACCAATTTCGGATTTATATAAAATTTTGTGTGTTTGATTATTAATATTTTATGTCAATAATCAACGATTGGATGAGAATTTTGTTATTGATATTGAGTTATTAAGTGGAGTAACTTGTCACAAAGTTAGTTCTGAAATCAACGTATTTTCATCCTTTATATTAAAGAGAATATAATAATTTCATCATAAAACTTATATTAAGTGATTCGAACTATTGGAAATTCCACTTGATGGTGGTTCATGAATTATGCATTTGAAATGTCATATAGTTTAATGGTAGTGATTTACAAGTTATGCATATGAATAGTAACAAATTTCATGTAAATAGTGATAATGAATATTCAATGCATTTTTGATGGTATAATGTCTATAAATAAGTTATTGGTCCCTAAGTTTCTCATCCAATTTTTTTATATACACTATTTATAATGGAAGAGTAAAATTTTGGAAAAATCAATATTATAGAAACTTGAAGTTTTTTCACTTTGCAACAATGACTAGAGATAATTATTTTAATGGTCAAATTTATTTCGCATTAGATGACTAATTACATTTCTATTTTGTCTTCAGACAAAGTGAAAAATGTTAATAAATTTACTTACATTTGTATCATAGCTTTGTTTGCCTCAGTCTTGTTGGTTGTTTAGTTTTTTCAATTTTAAGTATTTTGTTATTTGATTTGCGTTTTAAGTTTTAAAGCATTTTATTTCAAAATATTATAAAAAATCCTTAATTCATTGAATTTATTTGTTTTCTGTTATTTAAATGTGAAACTTTTTTACTCGAGTTGCCAAATGCGTTGAAATGGGTCAAAGAAACTCGCTCAAAGTTGAAGATGAAAAAAAAATAAAAATAAAAAAACAGAAAATTTTGCAGTTTGAACTACAGTCTACAATTTGGTTGCTATAGTTTTCAATAGGACATAAATAATTCTTGTTTGTAGAGTTGATAATCTTGAATACATATTGAATTGTGTTTACTATTGTGTGTGCTAATTGTTTTTATTCATCTTATTTTTTATAGATGACTCCAAAGGAAAATATTAGACTCAAGCTTCCTTTGAAGAAAAACTGCATGATTTTACTGCATAATGTAACTCAAGCAGCTCAGCAGGTAGAAGCAACAATTGATCAATTGCCACTAGATGCCAATGCCACTACACCAACCTCACAATATGTGCGGCATGCCACCCAGCAACATGTTAAGCCTCCTACCCAACAAGTTGCAGTGCTTCCACCCCCACCTAATAAGGTGCATCAATCTAAACCAATTATAGTGATGATGCCCACACCGAGTTTTGTCCAAGAAGACAACATTTCCCCGACTGCTAATCATTCCCCGTCACAACCATTAACATCTGTTGCCTCACAAAATACTTCAATTTCCGTTAATCCACCACCTTCTAGACATGTGATTTATGTAATATTTATATCATTTCTTTTTCAGTTATTTTGAGTATTAATAATCAAATTAAAATAAATTTATTTCATGTATATGTAACATTATGTTTTAATTATATAACTATATCAAAATTTTATTTATCATTAGATTATGCTTTAAAGTAGATAATTTTATTATTCTCATTTAATTTAATTTTTAAGTATCTTTATAATTTTGACTATATTTAGATTAGCCACAACAACTTTAATTAATTAAAATTATTTCTAAATTTTTTAGATAAAGATTAGAAGTAATATTGTAATTAATTATACGTGGTATACAGTGAATTTTATCATACATGAATTTTTATTATATTTGTGGGATTAATTGGAGTAGAATGTCAAATTATTTTCATAAATTTATGAATTGGTACATAATTTGATCGTTTTATCATAAAGTAAAGTTTAGATAAACTGTCAAATTATTTTATATACATAAGGTATGAAATTGTGTATATATAATTTGACAATTTCATTATAAAGTTTAAATAAATCTTATTAAAATAAAAATTTAGTTCACATGTCATTTTTATGTTACAAGATTTATTTTATGGTATGTTTACCTTGGTAATACATGCAATTTGGATAAATATGCATCAATTTTGATATGAGCATTTGGTTTGCAAATTTAAGAAATTCATATATGGTTTAAAACAAACATCCTGTCAATTATATTTTAAATTCCATGAAATAGTTTATTCATTTGGATTTATAGAAAATCCCATGGATCAATGCATATTTCATAAAGTCAATGGTAGTAAAATTTATTTTCTTATTTTATACATAGATTCCATTGTATTCCAGAAGCCCGAAGCCTCGGTTGTGGTAAGCCCCAATTTATTACTTCCTCTCTACCAATAATACCTACTCCCTCAACCCGTTCTAAAAAAATAGGATTTCGAGTAATAAGGTTTTGATATTCAATAACCCTTGTTAAAAAATAATTGTATAAATCAAAATATTTATCTATCAAACCATAAGGTAGATCAGCTGAAACTCCTCTTCAAATGATAAGGGTTTGTTGTGTGAGGTAAAATTATTTTTCTCTACAAAATTTGATATGAAAGATATGGGTGAGGCATCTTCTACCATTGGTATTAAGATCTATAAAGATAGAGCTTGAGATATTTTAGGTCTATAACATAAAGCCTATATCAAAAAGGTTCAAGAGAGATTTCGAATGAAAGATTGTTTGTTTTCTGATTTAAGGCTACCTCTCATAGTGTATGACTTAAAGTTTCATTTTAGGCTCTAGGTCTTAGAATTTTTTTTTTGCGATCACTCAACTATTATCTTTATGGTTAAGAACAAGAAAAGTGAAAGGCAAATTAAATATATGGACATTAAGTATTTAGCCATTAGAGAAAATGCTACAGATAAAATAGTGGTCATGAAGCACATTAGCATTGATTTGATGATCGCTGATCCTTTGATTAAGGACATGCCACCATTGAAATTCAATGATCATGTAGAGAGATTGGGACTTGGTCCCTCTTTGTGATTGTATACATACAATTCACTAATAAAACTCGTACATTGTGATGTTTTCTCATATTCATGTGCAACTTAGTTTTTGAGAAAACATACTTCATCTGGACTACGAATAAATATTGAATTTATTCATTAAGTTTTTTTGTTACATTAAAGATACTACTTGAGAAACTGAACTTGTAATACATGGATGATAATACTCGGTATAAGAAGAAATATCGCTATAATTCACGTGTTTTATTTTTTAAGAGAATTTTAGAATTGACTATTTTGGTTAATAAGTTGATTGTTTGGATCAAGTGGGAGAATATAATAATTTAATCATAAAAATTAAATTAAGTGATTCATACTATTGAAAATCTCACTTGGTGGTGATTCATGAGTTATGCATATGAAATGTCATAGTTTAATGGTAGTGATTCATAAGTTATGCATATGAATAATGGTCAAAAATTTCATCTACATTATGATGTGACAATGAATAAGTTATTGGTCTCTAAACTTCTCGCTTAATTTTTCTATATACACCATCTATTATGAGAGAGTAAAAGCTTGGAAGAACTAATAACATAAAAACTTGAAGTTTTTTGTCTTTACAATAATGACTAGAGGTAAATATTTTAAAGGTCAAATTTATTCGGCATTAGGTGGCTAATTACATTTTTGTTTTGTTTTCAGAAAAGTAACGAGATGTTAGTAAATTTGCTTACAATGAGAGCATATCAAGAGTGTGTCAGTGTGAAAGATGAGATGAATAAATAACCGCCATTGGATTTAAATAAAGGATTTGGGTCTTTATAATATATATATATATATATATATATATATATATATATATATATATATATATGGATTAAAATCAATGATCGAGATTAAAACTCATCGTTAAGTTACTCACTTGCTTCCTCTTTTCCCTTTACACTTTTCATATTTCTACTCCCTCATCTTTGTTTCACCTTCTTGCTTACCTTATTTTCTATGTTTTTCGCCTTTTTCTTCTTCTCTATTCAGATTGATATATAAACCATCTATTTTCTTTAATGCTTGTCTTATTTTTTATATTGTTTATTTTCTCTTTTATTTTTTATTAATCTTTTTTATAACTCCTCTCTTATACTATAATAATTTGTTAATATTTTTTTTTTGTTCAGATATGAGTAGCAACATATCACTGGCACTTCTCTCATTTTTAATACGGTAACCTCAATGATAAGTTATTGTTAATAACACAAATATTTTTTTTTCATTTAGACAAACATTTGATACATTAGAAGAGGGAGAACAATTTAAAAAAAATATATGCACTTGGATTTAGTGTATGCGTTCTTCATCATAAACTAAAGATGAAAATAGTGTAAAACGTTTGTTTGCTCGAAAGAATGTTATTTACCAATTAAGACAAAAGATAATGATCAATAGGATCAACCGCCATGATAGACAATCTATTAGGCTTTTTAGCAAATGAGAAAGGTGAAACAAATATGAGGGAAGTGTATATATATATATATATATATATATATATATATATATTATAAAACAGTTTGGCACGTTAACTATATATAGAGCTTGGAGAAATAGGTGAACCTCTATGCAATAAGCCTCTTACAAATAACAAATTGCCATAACGTCTAAGAAAACGAAATGTAAGAATTGCAAGTATAGAACAACAAATATTCGAGAAATTAAACAAACATTTCCCATAGTAAGACAGCTAAGAAACTTCTTTTAGATTCCGTTAGTTAGTACACAACTTCAATTAGCTTCAAATTTGTTCAATGTGTTGCCAACAAATGACACTAAAGCTTCCTCATTTATCCACGCTACCTAAACCCAAAAAATAAATTCTCCAAATTAATTTACATTCCAATCAAGTTTGCTATAGTTCTAAACACCATCACAAATTTTGTCCTGCACCTTCCCCTTGTCATGTCCTCACATACCACCACCACCGATTCATCTTCACTAGGTATGAACACCTTTGAAGATTTAGACACATTCACAAGGTTGTTTCTCTTAATAATATTTCTCGTCCTTTTCGTCCGAGTTTGTTACGCTTATTTTTTCTCACATCGTAATCATCACAATTCTAATTACATCGCGACGATTATAGAACGTCGCGGTGATAATAAATACGTCACAACGGGGCTCCCCATTAGTATCATAAATTCTTACCACACATTTTCTTTCACCAAAAACAACATTGCCACCATTAATAATGATTATGACACCATTTGTTCCATATGTATTTCGGATTATAAGGAATCGGAGATGTTGAGGATGATGCCGCAATGTCGCCACTATTTTCATCGAAATTGTGTTGATACATGGTTGAAGGTTAATGGATCGTGCCCAATTTGTAGGAATTCACTATTACAAGCTAGTAATGATGTATCAAACTTATAACGTGTTTAAAATTAATAACCCAAATTGAAGTAGGAAGAGATTTTTTTTTTCTTGTGGTGTAGCTTGTTCTAGTTTCTCTTTTGTAATTTGGTTTAATTTACTTGCCATTTGAGAAACCGAAAATTGTAAATGTTTTGTTCATAACTAGTACTAGATGAAAGTTTACATGTCAAACGTTTCCGACCAATATTCGTCGTGTACAATTTTTTTATTTTAGAAGAAATGGTAAATTGTAAGATTTTGAATTTTTTAACATTTGTAGGTTGAATTAGGATTTCAAAACGAACAATTACAAATTAGTAATTAGGATTAAAATATATACCAAAAAATTGCATGTAACATCTATTTTTAGATTGCCTCATAGTATTTAGCTAGGATGTCTGGTGAATTTTTTTTTTCAATTGCTATATGGAAAATATAACAAGTATTCTTAAGTGTCTTGATGACACTTGTTAGAAAATAAAAAGTGAAGATATAACTTTGAAAGTAATACATTCAATTTCTTAAAATTTTAAATATTTTTTTTAATTTCTTAACAAATATCTTAACAGAAATTATTAGCCGTGTCGAAGTTTGATTCGTCTAATTGAATGTTTAATGGAAGCAAATTCAATTTATTTCATTAGCGATGATATTATAACACAAAATGATAAATAATAAAAAAAAAAATTAGTGAACCAAATTTGTGGCCACCTTCACTAAAGTCTGATTAACCCACGTTGGGTCATCGCTTCAAAAACTCAACCAAAGATTTTAGAATATTACCGCTAAGGGTCCCTACATTTCTCTAATATATATCTAAATTATTAAGATACATTCTTTCTTAGATTGCTTAAGGGGTTAGGGTTTAGGATTTAATCGAACTCAAAATAAAAAGTTTTTAAACACAAATTAAAGGGAGTTTTACCGTACAAATAACAAAATAAAGTGTTTTGATATATTTATTCTTTAAATCAATAAATTAATGATCATTTTTATGAATCAAATAGTTATTGACCGAATTTTGCATTTTAAAAAAATATCATTTCATAAGAAAAACATCATTTTATATATTATAAGCCTTATACTAATTTTTTACATTGTATGGTAAAAAATATTCAATGGTAAAAAATTAAATTTTATTTCGTTGACACTTTTAATAAATATTATTTAGTTATTATTATAATTTTTTTAAATAATAGAAATAGTTTTGTAAAAAATAATCATTTAACTATTAATTTAAAGATTAAATATACAGGTATATATATCTAATTGATGCATGTACGGTAGAATTTCTCTGACTCGATTTATATGTAATTAGTAAACTCATAGACTCATCCTCCCTCACATATCTAAGAAGGAAATAAACCATGTTGTAAATGCCTTCACAAAATTTATCATCTCACCAACAAATACCCACACTTGTGATGCTTAAGTTTCAGTGAAAACTCGCATTAAAGTTATTCTCCCAGTTCCAAAATAATCATTGCAGATTTGCAATTGAACATTTCATACAGATTAAAAAAAATGATAAAAATACATGCTGATCTTAGAAACACAAATTTTATACCTTAAATCTCAAACTTTTTATTTAATACTAGGTATTAATATTTTGTGAAAAAGGGATCTCTTGCTTGTGTGACCGTAAAAAAATCCATTTTAGTGGGAGCAATTAACTTTACTGCTATAACCTTTTGAGTTGGAAAAGAGGTGTGGTATTCATATGGTGAGTTGGAAAAGGATGGCGAGCCATAAGAAGAACGAGGGTCTTCGTATGTTATATATTAATTGAAGCTGATCGTGTTGTGTTTGGTGGATTGATTAGAGATCATACCACATTTCCTTAAAGGCTTTTGTGGTAGTCTTGGGGTTTCTTGCATACATATGGTCTCTAAATGTGTTGAAATGATTTTGACATGTTGTTGAGTTGATTCAGAGTCTTTTCTATATAATAATTTGACAACTTGGTCCCGACTATCCAACAAACATTGTTGAAGGACTGGGGGTGTAAGCTAATTCATACTTTGTGTGATTTTATGGCATGTTCATGTCCTACTTAGAGAGAACTTTTGATGAATTTTGCCTCCCTTATTTTGTTACTCGGTAGGAATTGTTGTCTTTCGTGAGAGTTTTTGGTTTCTTGAAAGAGCAAATGTACACTCTAATTGAAATTTATGTGGACAATATTAGTTTAAAGTCAAAATTTGAGAAATCAAATCATAAATACATTCAAAAGGTGATAAAATATTGTTATTATTATCATCACAAGTGGGCCTAATTAATGTCATTGTCGAAATGGTTTAATACAAACTCTTTTCAAATAAGTTTTTGAAATAATCTTTAACCCATACTTTAAAATGGATCAAATTTTAAGTTTAATTATATATATCTCATTCTTTAAAAAAAAAAAACTAATCATTATATTCCACGTTCAAAAATATATACAAACGTTTTTTTTTAAGCGACTAGATGACCGATAATTTTTAATTTTGTAGTAAGAGGTCGCATCCCCGAAATGCGACAATCTATAAACTTTAATTTTTATTTTATATTTTAATAGATTGTTCAAAAAAAATCATCCTTCAAGTGATTGCAGAGTAAAGATGTGACCTCCTGAAAATAAAAAAATATGACATTTTGATATATAAATTTTAATATAGGATACATTGATTAATTTAAAAAAAAAAGGAATATAATAATAAAAAAAAGCCCAAATTTTATATTATGCCGCTTTTAAAAATAGGAGAATTAAGAAAGAAAAACACAATATTTTTATATCTGTGAGACACGAACAAAAACATCTCTCATCAAACCCCAAACACCATTTTTAGACCAGGATTCACTACAATTATATTGTCATGTACCTAAAGCCTCACATAAAATTGTAACACTTTTTTATTTAGAATTTTATTTCTCTCTCGGAAAATCCAAATTCCTTTTCCTTACTACAGCTTCCGATTTCCAATCGCAACTTCACTCACACCTCCCGACCAAAATCAAAATTTTCCGATTTATATCTAAAAAAATTAATAAAAACAAAACCAAAAAATAAAAACATAAATATTAACAAAGGTCTAAAAATATAAAAAATTTATTTCAAAAATTGTATTTTCAATTTTTAAAATATTTAAAATTATCCTTTTAAAAAGCAAAATATCTAATTTTAAATTATTTCAACAATTTATATTCAGAACACTTATTAGTGAAACGAAAAGAAAAACACAACAAAAACAAAAGAAAAGTGCAAAACAAACACAAAAACAAAGAGTGTTTTAAACTTGACTAGTTGCAATTCTAGTTGACCTTGAATTTCCTACCAATCTCCAAAACCCAAAGTGGAGAAAAAGAAAAAGAAAAGAAAAAAAGTTGCAAGTGTTTGTCTCTGAATCTCTCCCACACAATTTAATGCAGTCTAACCCCCTCATTGAGAGTCTCTCCACAGTATTAAATGCAGCAGATGAAACTCTCACCCACCCTTTTCTCCTCCTCCAAAAAAAAAAATTAAAAAAAAAAAATTCCCATTCTAACCCTCTCTCTTTTCTGTCCCTCACAAATGGAGAATTCCCATTTTTCTCCACAAAATCTTCTACCTTCTCCATGTCCTCTCCTCATAGTTACTTCACCAACTTTGGGTTCGGCTACTCCATAGCCATAGCCCTCGCTTTTCTCGTTCTCTTCGCCACTCTCATCCTCTCTTTCTACTTCTGTTGCCGCACCAATCACAACAACAATAATAATTCCATCCACGACACTCCCAATTACTCTGTCGGCGTGGTTGTTTCACGTGACATCTTCGTAACCGAAGACGATGAAGAAAACACGGTTGTTGGTCTAGACGACAACGTAATAAACTCTTATCCGAGGTTTCAGTTCAACAGAAACAACGCAAATGTTTTGGGACAGAACAATACGTGTTCTATATGTTTGTGTGAGTACAAGGATTCGGAGATGCTAAGGATGATGCCTGAATGTCGTCATTACTTTCACCTATGTTGTCTCGATTCGTGGTTGAAGCTTAATGGTTCTTGTCCTGTTTGTCGGAATTCGCCTCTTCCTACGCCGCTTTCTACGCCGCTTCAAGAGGTTGTTCCGCTTTCTCAGTATTCAGCTGATCGGAGACGGAGGTGATTTTTCTTTTTTTTTTTTTTTTTTCAATTTGGCTTTGC
>JBBPBP010000003.1:2408694-2419425 GCA_037974735.1 Cicer chorassanicum
CTTTCTTTTTTTTTTTTTGGTATAAGAATTAGGGGAAATGGAAAAAGATTTGTTAGTGGTAGGTGTTTGATTATAGTATGTAATTTTTTATAGGGGTGTTTTGTTTTGTTTTGATTTGTATTTTACATAACATCAATTCAAGTAAATGGTATTGCTTGTAGATTGTTAGTTTAATTCACGGAAATGTTCAAGCTGATTTTTTTTATTTGGATTGAAATCGCAAATTTATCGGATGTATAATTGCAGTTACGCTGCTAATTTATGTGAGGAAATACTGCTAATTAGGTTTTTTTTAATAACACAATTTAAAAAAAAATATTAATCTATTATCTTTTTTGAAATAACGATTTTTCAAATATACATCAAAGTAAAGTAATTTATTGGAATGGTTGTTTTTAGAGAATTAAAAAAAATAAATAAATAAATTGCAGTTACAAAGTTGGAGTTTCTTCTTTTACAAATGATTAAATTAGTAAAAATTTGATGTATAATTTTCAAAAAATAATATATCAATAAATTAGGTTATTAAAATAAAAAACCCACTAATACGAATTAAATTGCATTATATTTCATTAAAATTTCATTAAAAGGAGTTAAAAATCTACACGATTGCAGCCATAATTATGCTTTGTAAACCTAATTTAAAATCATGATTCGTATTCTCCAAGCGCATTTTTGGAATATGGAGGAACAGCAGCAAAGCCACACGTTCAAGTAGAAGCAATAAAATGGAGCTTTTAATCACGGTCAATATTGCATTGGAACGCGATATTGTGGATTCAAACTCAAATCCAAACATGGACTATACTTATGATAATTATTCATTCACGTAGTTTGATGAAAATCCAAATGCTTTGATTTATACTACTAGTATTAAACATTTGCTTTATAACACAACTCAAACTACATGGCTGCTTAAACTATTAGTTTTTCTCAAATTTAGTTTTTAAATGGAATTAATCATGAAATTAATCTAATCTTTTTTCTTAAATTGTGTGAAGAGTTAAATGTATTAATTTTAAGTGAAAAATCATCTTTTAAAATAGATATGTTGTAAAATATCATATGTTAGAGGTTGAGTTTGAAGATATATAAAATTATTTTGATATTGTAGAACTAAAATTTAGTGAGAAAATTAATTATTTACAATGTATTTTGCTAAGAGATTGAAAAGTTTAAAATTATGTAAATTATTTACAAATATGCAAATGGTAATTAATTCTCGAAAACGTGAAAAGTTTAACAAAATTGTGTTATGGCATTTAAATATATTCCATAATCATAATTAAATGGTCTATGATGGTATAAATTGCAGAAATCGTATTTGTATTATTATATATTTTATAATATTAATGAAGTTTTAAGTATCAGTTCATTATACTAAATATACACAATGAAATAGAAAAAAAAAATTAACACTCGTAAAACTAAATTAGTAGAGTTATTTTAGTGTGATGAGGTTGCTTAAATTTCTTTCGTTGTCTTTTACCTCACTAATCAAACTACATTTAATATAGTATAGAATTTATATATTGGAGTAGTACCCTCATACATTTGTGATATAATGAAGATGCCTTTGTAGTTCTGGCCAACATTAACACCCAATAACAATCATTTGCTAATCAATACAATATAATCATATAGAAAAATATGTAGACTTATCAAACATGAAATGTATAAGCACAATAATATCATAATACAAAACCACAAAAAATAACTAATTCAAAAATAAGATAACGTTACCATGATAACTACCCAATATTGTTGGTTTTTTTTTTTACAATTGAAGAGAACACCAATTTTACTTCTTCAATTTAACAAAATAAATAAACGATTATGCAACATCAAAATCTAGAAAAAGACATTAATCTGGGAAAAAGAACAAAATAATACAAAATAATAATTTAGAATATATGTAGAGAAAATAGAGATTGTGTAGAGAATTAGACTTTGAAAAGTACGATGAAATTGGATAGACAAAGAAATAAGTAAGAAAAAAAATGGAAGAATATAGATTTGATATTGAAAATGGAAAATTTGATCCCTTGCAAGAACTTACAAAAAATCTTAAATGCAAACTCTTTTAAACTGTAATTGTGATTGTATATGAGATTGCTGCAATAATTTGTGTGGCAAACGCATAATGTCAATTGTGGCCATTGCAATATGATAAAAGTTGATGTTTACAATAAACAATAATCTAATATTGTTGTTGTTGTGTGATATGTTGATTTTCAATATTAGAAAACTCTAAATTTCACTTACCAACTTACCAAATAGGATGAATTAATTAATTATTTAAAATTTATATTGATTGAAGAATGGTGAGTGAGTGTTTGAGTGAGTGACTTACAAGTTAATTAGTAGGTAGATTTAAGTTTAGAATACAAAGAAATTTAGTAACGAAAAAATAAAAACAATAGCCAGAAGAAACAATTACGTGCATTGATGGATTAAGTAATCGAAAATGAATTGTATTTAGAGATATGAATGATAATGTATTACACTGAAAAAACATAAGATAAAATTGTGAATTATTATAGGAATGACACATCAAATTTTTTTATCATGTGAAATAAATTTGAATAGATGACACAGAAATAAATGATATCTCAATGAAAAAGATTGAAATATTATTTTAATATATTTTATAATAGATAGATTATAAATAATCATAAAGTACATAAAAGTTATCAATTTTGCCACTAAAATATATGAAAATTTGTCATTGTAGTCCTTAATATCTTAATGACATGGGCTAAATCCACGGATTTTATAGTTTGTCAAAAAAAATATTTTATATATTTTAAAAACTGTTTATTTTATTTTTATATAGTTTAAAAAATAAATTAGAGAGATCGCCATTCTTTAGAGACTAACATAATTGATCATTTATTTATAGTGTTTGGATGCACTTTCAACAACATATTATTGCTTTCCAATGTGAAATGATTCTGATTTTATGAATCTACAAATTGTAATTTTGGTGTGAACGTGAGTGGAAAAACGTAGAAGTGAGGTTTTCCAAACATTGGTTTAGCCTTATATGATAAAAATAATTATGATTCATGTACCAAATTTAAAAAGTGTATGTTTTGCTTTTCTCTAAGATAATGCAAAATTGATTCTAGACTAAAGTTGTAAAATCAATTTGACAATATTTTTTGATGTGTTTGGAATGAATTAATTAATTTTGTTCTAAAATTGATTATAATTTTTGAAGCTTTTGACACTATAATTAATTTAGTAGATATTTCATTTTACAATAAAATTGAAAAAATCACGGTAAGTCATTATGAAATCAGATATACAAATATACATTTAAATTTATTGTTCAATCAACTTTTATAATAATAAATTTTATCTTAAATTAATTTACATTTAATTTACTTTTAATTAATATTAAATTTACAAAATTAATTTATTTATCATCGTAAGACTAATTGTTTGATTTATATCTATATTTTATATTTTAAATTAGAATCAGTGCGTAGTTAATTTTGAAGTAAAGTTGATAAAATAACGATAAATTCCGGCATCACTTCGTAAATTTTGTAAAATCAAGTTGAAACCAAAATACACTCGATCTAATTTTAAATTCAAAGTATGGACATAAATCAAACCGTTGGATTTTAATTCCCCAACTGTACGAAATGGGTCATGCAAGGTGTGTACTATATTTTGTTGATATGACATTGCATACCATTTTACATCCCATGTCATCATGAACGTATTTGGAAATGTGACATTTAAGATGGACCACTTTAATTGTGGTCTATGTTAAATACCATTATTTGGAAAATGATTCTCACAAAAAGAATCTCATATTTTTTCAAGTTTCAAACCTCAATTGTTAATCAACTTTTCTCCATTTTATTCACATTTAAAATTATTCACTATTTATATTTCAAAGGTCAAGATATTCTAGATTATTTCTTCATGTGTTTTTTTCACATAGGAAATATTTATCCAACGTATTTAATTTTGTTATCATATCATAAAGTTTTACGAAAATATAATAAAACATCATTGTTATTTATAAGATTTAGTTCGATCGACAAATATTAATATTATTTCGTTGAATACTTTATCTTGAATTCGAATTTAAAATTTCATTATTGCATACGAATTTTTTTTATCATTTCATCTACGAGCAAAAATAAAAACATTATTATATAAAATATTATATCAAATAAAACAACATTGTAATCTAAAAGGTCGAATCAACTATATCACTAAACAATAGTCTGACAAAGTTGTAATTTAATCTTATAATAAAAATTCAACAATTGAGATATAAAACAGTGTGTGACGTTAAATATACATGAAAGTGTGTATTTATTTGACACGAATTTGTAAAACACAAAGTATAACCTTTAATGAAATTAATTATTCTTTTTGTTCCTCTTGATCCTATTTAAGAGAGTTTTTTATATTATTAAAGAAAAACAAAAATAAATTTATTAGTAAGTATTAACTAAATCTTAAAATAAAAATTACTATCTTTGTCTCACTCTGACATATTCACTTTAACTTTTCCAACTCATAGACTAAAATATTCTTCTAATTTGAGTACACTAATCGGATGGAATTTCCTTTTGTGTGTGTGTAGAATGTCAAAGGATCCTTGACCTGTTTGTTGTGTGGTCACGGGCATGCTAACATGTGTGTGCTTATGAAATATTCTCAAGTTTTCTTATGCAGGCAATTGAAGTGGTTAAAGATATTCATTTTGGAACTCGTGGTCAACGGTATTCTTACACTTGATGATTCTATAAAATTTTACCCACCTCCTTTCCTCTTTGATCCCGTAATTTATTACTTAGTAAATAAAAATACAATATCGAGACATGCCTGCATAATGCCGAGGGAACCAACTGCTAAAACAAGTCTTAAGATGTCTTGTTGATTGGTTATCACAATAAAGAAGGGTATGTTTCATGTAAGGAACCTTAAGATCATTGAGAAAATATGTGAGTCATTGAAGCTCGCAAACAGTGGACGTCATGGCCTGATACTCGACCTCAGTAGAAGAACGAGAGACGGTAGCTTGTTTCTTATATTTCAATGATATGAGAGAATCACCTAGGAAGATGCAAAAGCCGATAATAGATTGTGTGTATCTGAGCAACTAGCCCAATCCGAATCACCAAAGGACTTGAGTTGAAGACGAGAAGATGTTGGAAAAAAACTGTTTGTGAGTTGGTGATGATTTGAGGTAATGGAGAATTTGAAGAGCATAATGATGTTGGGAAGTTGGTGTTGTCATGTATTGACTAAGTTGTTGAACAGAGACGCTTATGTATGGGCGTGTATTGGTGAGATATATCAGTTGACCAATTAGATGTCTACACGATGCAGGGTTGGGTAGGAATGAACCTTCATCTTTGAAAATTTCTTGTTTTTTTGCATAAGAACATAAGCCGATTTGGAATCCAAAAGACCAACTTTATGTAAGATATCTAGAGTGTATTTGTGATGTGATATGTGCAGGCCAGCCTTGGAACGAGCTACTTCAAGTCCCAAAAAGTATTTCAAGTGTCCTAAGTCCTTGATTTTGAATGTCTTGTTGAGGAAATCTTTAATAAATTGAATTTCAACAATGTCATTACCTCAAACTATAACATTGTCAATGTAGATCAATAAGGCTGAGAATTTATCAGTAGAAGATTTGGTAAACAACGAATGATCATAGGCAAATTGTGAATATCCTATAAAATGTAAAGTAGTGGAAAATTTTGCAAACCATTGACAACTAGATTGTTTTAAGCCATACGAAGATTTTAAAAGTTTGCAAACATGTGTAGGATTATCAGTACAAATACCAGGTTGTAATTGCATGTAAACCTCTTCTTCTAAATTACCGTGTAAAAAGGCATTATGCACATCTAGTTGATGAATATGCCAATTTTGAGAAAAAAACAATAGATAAAAGTAACCTTACAGTTGTGAGTTTAGCAACAGGGGAATACGTGTCAAACAAATATATACCTTCAACTTAGGTAAAACCCTTAGCAACTAATCTAGCTTTATACCGCTCTGTTGTACCATCAACTTTATACTTTATCTTATAGACCAATTAACATCCTATAGGTTTCTTACCATGGGGGAGAGGAGTCAAAATCCAAGTATTCTATGGGTGAGAGCTTGAATTTCAGAATCCATAGCTTGAACCCAACAACAATGTTTGGTCGCCTGCTTATAAGTGTGTGGTTTTTTAACAGAAGAAATAGTAGAAACAAAAGAAAAATGCGCAAGTGATAAATTCTTATAAGACAAAACATATGAAATAGGATATAAAGGATTGGATGAAGAATCACTCACAACCATATTGCACTGAAAATCCTGCAAATATGCGAGTTGTTGCCTTGGTCTAGAGTACCTTCTTAAGGTAGGTGCAGGGCTGTTAGTAGAATCGGTAAGAATATTTATCTGGGTATCAAAATGTGAATTAGGAGGTATATTAGAAACATGACCAGTATCATCTACAATGTAAATAGGATCATCAAAGAGAAGTGTAGTATAATTAGTGACATCATTAGGAATACAATGCACATTAACAAAATCAATGGAAATATAAGGAAATGTATGCTCATAGAAAATAACATTTTGTGAAGCAAAAATATCACGTGTATGAAGGTCAAATAAAACAAAACGTATTGTCACTAGTTTAAATCCAAGAAATATACATTTGCGAGGTCTAGGATTCAATTTAGTCCTATTATTTAATATAGTTGAAACAAAAGAATGACAACCAAACACTTTTAAGTCATCAAAAGTAGGTGGCATATCATAAGGTGTCTTGTTTTGTAAGACATGTGTAGGTAATTTGTTTATAATAAAAGTGGAATGACAAAGAGCAAAAGACCAAAAACATTTGGAAAGTTGGAAGTGGACAAGTAAAGTTCTAGTGACATTTAATAGATGACTCTGTTTTCTCTCAACAATGGAATTTTGTTGAGGTGTTTCCACACATGAAGTTTGATGTAAAATACGTAAATCAAAATTAAAAAAAAGTAGGTTTATTAAACTTAATACTATTATCACTTCTAATAGTTTTAACTTTAGTTGAAAATTGGGGTAAAACAAAGGTGATAAAGTGTTGGAGCTTAAATCTAGTTTCTGATTTAGCTTTCATAAGGAAAACCCAAATGAATCTTGTATGGTCATCAACAATGGTTAAAAAATATTTATATCCATCTATTGAAATGTCACCAATGGGACCCCAAATGTCAACATGTATCAAATCAAAAGCATGTAAAGAAATGTTAGAACTTAAAAGAAAAGAAAGTCTAGAAATTTTTTCAAAATGACAAGCATCACAAATCACTTTTTTATTGATGGAAACAATTTACATATATTGTGTAAAACAAAAATAGAGGGGTGGCCTAACCTATAATTCCAAATATCAAAAGAATTAGAATTCATACTATATACATGTTTATTACAAGAAATAAAATCATGTAAAGCAAAATCATTAGAGGGCAAAACAGATTCATCAAAGGGCAATACAGGGGGTTTTTTTAGAACATAAAGGTTATTATCATGCTCCACAAGCCCAATCATCTTATGGGTATGTGAATCGTGAATAACACAAGAGTTTTTACTAAAGATTAGCCTACAATTCAGGTCATGAGTTAGTTTAGAGGTTGAAATCAAACTGAATTTAAATTGAGATATAAAGAGAACGTTGTGTAAACGATAAGGATTTTTCAAAGTTAATGGATCCAAAAAAATGTACAAAGATATGATTACCATTAGGAAAAGTAAGGTAAATAGGTTTGATCATTTCGATTGTCGAAATGCATTGAATGAAAGGACAAATGTGATCAAAAGCACCTGAATTCAATGTCCAAAAAGAGAAGTTTAAAGAAGCAGAACTTGTATCAGAGACACTTGAAATTACATGATTAGTGGAATCATTGGTTGGCTTCTAATTGTCGTGCGTAAAATCTTACTTTGAAGAATGAAGGAGGTTGATGAGAAACATAAAATCTTCTTTGGACAGTTGAGTGGAATGGTCATCTAGAGTTGAAATTGCATAATGAATCGTCTTGTAATTATTAGCAGAATCAGAATTTGAAGTAAATTGTTTATGTGATCGGTAACCCGGGGGAAAACCATGTTTGAAACAACAAGTTTCTCGGGTGCAAAACATTTTATTTTTCGATTGTCCTCGTCCTCTACCACGACCAGGTTGGGTGGGCCTTATCCACCAAAACTAGGGTTTCCATAATTGATATGAAAGGTATTGTTATCGGACGGAGTAGGGTTGGTATTTGGTTCTTGTTGAACTACCATAGAATATACCTTGCTAATTGAAGGAAGAGGGTCTATGAGAAGAATTTGTGTGCGCACATTCGCATAATTGTCGCTCAGACCCTTGAGGAAACATTATTGTTTGGTAATTGAAGAGAGAAATTTACTAAATAACTTTATCTCTTATTTACTAAAAATATATTGTTATGAATTACAAAGAATGGGTTCTTGTATATAAAGAAAACTCAAAATCTAATTACATAAAAATAAAAATAAAAAATAAAAAATAAAAAAAAATATAGTTAAGATAACAACTAGCTAAATAAAATGTGAAAACACAGTAAACTGAATAACACTAAGTCAAAGTATAATATTATAAATCAATATAATTACTTATCATATAGTAAATGTGAATACATCAATATGTAAGGTATGCAAAAAAAAAATTACTTCTCTATATTTAAAGTTTATGAAACATGAGTGTTTTTTTTTTGTTGCCAAAAGAATTTAATTAACTAACCAGATTGGTCAAAATGACATCAGGGGATCATTACAAATTATAATATCTAACAAAGGAAGAAAAAAAAAATCTAAAATAAAGGAAGTAGAGTGAGCTGGATGTACCAATAGGTATGCACATTTATTTGCATCACGGATAATATGATATGTTAAGACAAAATCTCAAATTAGTGTTTTGATGTAAACATAGAAAAGTTAATTAAGACTTCTAATTAAGATTTTAAATGATATGTTGATTTAACATGTGTTTTTGAGTGTGGTAATCAAAGATGGGTACTAAGCATTACAAGCAAAATCACATTAAAGAGGAAACAAAAATATACAAACAGAACGAAGAATGTTCTTGACAGTTCTAAAATAACAAGAATGATGATATCCTCTGTTAAGGAAAAGATAGCTCCTGGAATTTACAAATACGTTTTCAGTATTCCACAAGGAATACATAGGGTTTATTTGAGCAAAAGAATCACTCCAAAAGGCAAAGGGTAAAAGCTATGGCTCATGATGAATCAAGCAAGATTATTCTCCAAGTTCAAGAAATGTCATTCTCCAAATTTAAGCAAGAATCAAGAACGATCTTGAAGTGTATACTTCAGCCTATCTTTGAGATATATGCACACGCGATAAAAGGACCATGAATCACTGTCAAAGATGGCTGACAAGAAGCTTACATGTCAGCATTCTTCAAAAGCAGAAAAACGAAGAATATTCAAGTCAAAAACATTCTTGTTTCAAATATGATCTTATCCGTAAGCTGACACATGACAGCTGGACCCTTTCCAACGGTCAAATGAGTTGTCATACACTCGAGGAAAATTCAGAGCTTCAAGTTCAAAGCAATACATCACTTACTTACAATCATATACTCGAAAGTATCTCATTTACATACAAAGAATCAGTTCTGCTTTCTCATTCGATTCTAAGAATCATTCTACTGCATTCTTTTGTTAAAGGAATCTAAACTCAAACAAGTGTTGAGCTTTCTCAGATTCTGACAAAACTCTTTAAATCATTATCGTGTAAACTTAAGACTATAGTGTTGAATATAGCTTGAGTAGTTTGTAGAAAATTCTTTTATGGTTAAAGGGTAAAGTGTAAAAATCCTCTCTATAGATTGAAAGGTAACATGTGGAAATCCTTTCTGGGCTGAAAGGTAGTGATGTGTAATAGATCAAGGTTGATCTGGACTGGTGGTGTAAAAACTAAGAACTTGACATAACCCGATTTGGGTGAAACGGGTTAAATTTTTGTGTGATATCTCTATTTATTTCTAGTCTTCTGATTATCAAATTAAATAGATAAGTTAAATTGTGTGTTTTTCACTAACCAATAACGTTCTTCTTTTTCTGTTTTCATAACCAAGATTAATCTTGAGTTAAATTCTTTAAGTTTTAACAAGAAATTTTAAAAAGGTGAATTTACAATTCAAACCCCCTTTTCTTGTAAATTGACATTGCTACTTCATGATGAACTTCAAATTTCGTATTGGAGTACTTATCTAGTACCAATACTTCTAAAATGGTGAAATACTCGTATTGGGTACTTACTTGGTACCAACACTCGTAGGTACGCTCTTTTTCATATTATTTTATTGTGTGTGAAATTGATGATTTTGTTATATATTAATATATTATTATTTGTGTATTTGAGTTAATTTGTGGTTGTAAGCGAATATAATTGTGACTTTTAAAACTTTTATCATGATTTTGTATTGTAAATTGAATAATTTAACTCTTTTAATTAAATTATATAAAAGATTCATATTTTTTTATTGAAATATTTGTACGTTAATTTTTTACAAAATATTTTATCTCATACCCGTACTCATACTCATATATGATATTTGTATTGTACTCGTACCTATGTATTATGTAAATATAGCCTCTAAACTATTTGATAAAAAAAAATAAAATAAAAAGTTAATCACATTTAAACTATAAAATATCAATAAAA
>JBBPBP010000003.1:2419923-2433505 GCA_037974735.1 Cicer chorassanicum
GATATTATTCTTAAATATGAGACAAGTTATTGGTATTTTACATATATTTTATTAAAAAGAATTAATTAATTTTGCTCATTTCTTTCTAAGTAATTGCAGTAGTTCTTTTAAAAAAGTGAGTGTGCATTTCATATTAGAGCTTTTTCTATTTTTTCTATTGTACACAATAGCATTGTTTTTAAGGATGGTGAATGTTTGTTTAGGATTTACCTTATTTAAAGTGGGAAGAGTAAAATAATAATAGTTGATGTCACAATATATTGGAAAAAATTTGTGTTCCACATTCAATATAGATAAAGCTCTAAAAAAGTTTATAAAAATTGATACTCATTTATAAGTGAATTTTGTGAGATTGTTAAGCTCAACCAAAATTCTAAAACAATATATTTGTGTTTTACTATAATTGTGATACAATAATTATTAGAGAAATATTTTTCAGACTCATATGGACACAAACATTGTATATTTATACAGTTTTTGAATTTTTAACGGGTTTTTTCACTTTCTCTCTTTTGAATCTTGTTATCTCACATTAGAATCGATGTTCACACTCAATTATATACACCATCAAAAATTGTGTATCTAAATAACAGAACTGTTGTATTGTTTAAAAATACCTTAGAGAGATGAGTGCAATTTTGAGTATATTTACATTTATATTTCATTTAACTAAATATGTATCGTGATGTTATCATCCTAAAAAAGATAAAGGTAAATACACCCCTAGTAATTTAGTTTGGGGACATTTTTGAATTAGATTTTTTATAGTAATACTTTTGAACATGTGAGAAGCTGGACTGGCCGATATACTCAACCAAACGCTCACCTAAGTGGGCCTGGTCAAGGGTGAAATTCACATGTAGACTCATTTATGGTGCATTTAAAGGGGTTTGAAACTTTGAATACCCCAATTAAAAGTGCATGAAATTGAGCCAACATATCCCTTCGTCTCTGCCCTACATTAGTGGAACTCATAGCTTAAAAAAGAACTTGAAAGTTATGGAATGGTGCATACATATGGGTTGAACTTCACATCAAAAGCCTCATACCAATCGCACTGAAGAATAATACAGATCCTTGTCTACAGCTGATTTCTAATTCTGCACTAATCATTTGTCTCTTCGTGTATGCATTAATTTTAAACTATAAATAAACTAGTACATTTTTAATCTATTGTACCTACATATTATAGGTTTCAATTAAGTCTCATTTATTATGTATTCCAAAATGATTTCGTATCTTAATAGTATTATATGCCAAAGTGGTCATTCCAATGCAAATGTCGTTAATGTAAACTTACGTGGTTGTCACGTTTTGATAGTTAACACGTAAAAGACTACCAGTATCTTGAAACTAAATAATGTAGCAAGATAAAAGACTGCATAAAGTTCCTTCTCCTACTTTTCCAAATTGCTGACCTTAAGAAAATGTGACTAACGAAAAGAAAGAAGGGGGAAGTGACACCTAAGTTTGCGAAACTTGATGCACGCAAGAATTATACGATTCGATAAATATAAAAGACATTCATTTCAACATTTAAATATTTACTAGGCAAAATACATTATTTAGCCTTTTAAGTTTCACAAAAATATAGTAACATTATAATGTATACTATTTTTAGTTAAATGCTAGCTTCAATAATTTATAGTTAGAAATTTTTAAAATTTTACTATAAATTTTATTATTGATCATATAACAAATAATATAATCAATTTTCATTCAATTTCATAATCTAAATTAAAATAATTTTGCATTGAATTTCAAGAACCCTAATATGTATCTTACTCGAATTCTCTTATTTATTTTTTAAAAAATTGATTAATGATTTATGTCGTTAATATTACTACAATCAAAACTCATTAAAAATTGACACTAAAATGAAAGTTAAATGACCAAAAAAAAAAAAAACTAATCTATAACTTTCATGTAACTTAAAGAATAGCGAGATATATTTTGTCTATTTATTATTTTATGGCTCAAAGACAACTGAAACACCTGTATCTGTTACACCTCAGTCCCCTTATATGGCTCAAAGACAGTAATTAAACAGAAGACTCGAGTGTGCTTATATGACATGTACATCAAGATAATTTTCCAAATTATTGTATCCACAGGAGATGTTTAAGGCCTTGGAAAGAAAATAATCTTGCGACACTTGTGAATAAAATACACTCACTTTTTATGTAAAAGAATTGATTGAACAAGATTGCATGCCTATATAATATAACAATCATATCTACCTTTTGATTAATTACATAAAGTGCAAATTTAGTATCTAGGATGAAATTTTGAACTAGTTTTGCTATCTGAATATGTAAGGGGGACTGTTGAGAATTCTGAACCAATTGGTTCAGAATGCTGAAAATGTCCACGAGAGAGAGGACTGGTGTTCTGATTAGTAGGTGAAGAAATTGATGCAGTTCCAGTACTAAACCTCTGATTGGAAAGCGGGGAAGAAGCAGAATTAGTATTCGTACTTTTATCACGTGAATCACCCATGGATTCACCTGTACTTCCTGACAACTCCCTCTTTTCTCTTTCTTCGGTTTCTTTAAGAAGAAAATCAACCCACATATCTGCGAAGGACTGAAGGGGGAAAGTACTTGTTCAGATCTGAATTTATGATTGTAAACTGACATCGAAGTAGTTTAAAATGCGACAAGATCTAAAATGCAAAGCATTTTTAAAGATGTTTTTGGTAGATGTACGTATACACATGGAATATGTTCCATGTTGAGAAACAATAATTTTCAGCTTGTGCCAATATTATATTAATACCGAAGAGGAAAATATTTTAATACCAAAGGAGAAGAAATTACCTGGTTATCAGATCCCACATTTGCAGTTGATTCAGTTGAACTTCCTCCCAAGATACCTCCAACCAGGCGGCCAGGCAACCCAAGAACACCACGGACAACACCTTTTCCTGGACCTTGTTGAGCAAGGCCTATCCTTTGCTTGTCCTCATTAGAGAATCCCAGCATGCGAACCATTAAGTCCAAAACCTGTCCCAACATCGAAAACTCAATGAAAAAGATCATTTGAACAATATAGCACACAAACCAGATAAAAAAACACAGCATTGGGAGCAAAAGTTAAGGGAAGGAACCTAAATATACTGCCAAAAGTAAACATACGAAATTGGAGAGCATAATTTTATAACCTTCACAAGTTCACAGGTTCTTAAAACATTAACTAACATGGCAACTTCTTAAAACCCTATCCTGGCATGGTTATCTTATTTTAACATAGATGTGAACATCCTTGTGAATCTAACCATATACCATTTTCTTCGACAAAATCTTGCAACCATCAATTAATTCGGAAAATAGTATCAAAACTGAGTCAATAAATTTCTCTCCCCCCAACACACAAGGGCATATACACAAATATGATTCTTACAGGAGAAATAAAGGAAAGAAGAAAAGTCTTGAAAAATGCATGTAAAGCAGCCACAATTAGAAGACTCCATACCTCTTTGCTGTGGTTTCTCTGGAAATAAGTTATAAGTAGTTTTATCACAATGCGCCTGTCAAAATACAATTAAAACCAGTAAAACAAATTATTCTCAAACGGAAACAACATCGCGACAAAAATATTTCCTAGTTTACTTTTTATACTATAAATACAGCTTTTTCTAACACTAGATGGGGTCAGCTACATGGTCAAAGAACGTCATAATGTTCTGTCATGGAAATTATACTAAGAAGAAAAATATGCCAACCTGTCAACAAGAAAATCAGAATCCACTGACATTCTATTTAGCCGTGTCATACTCTGTTCAAGAGCTCGTCTCAATTTGGCATTTTCTTCCTCAAGCTTGCTTACTCTATTTCTCCATTCAGATTGTACCTTTTCAGATTGAGAAAGCTTGGCTACAATTTCTTCTTTTTCACCCCTCAATATATCTGCTCTCCAATCTGCATCCTGGCAATAACAAAACCATTTAATCTACACGCAGCTTAATTATAAACACCAACAAGTCAACAATTTATCCTTTTGAGTCTAAAAAACAAAATACAATGTCAATATGCTTTTGTATTACAATCAGCATAAAGGATCCAATAGCTGTTCAATTCAAATTTTAAACCAAGTGTAGGTTGCCTGCATATTAATTTAATAAAAGTGAGATAGATTCATACTTTCAACAGTTGAGAAAGATTAGCTGTTTCTTCCCTTGCACGAGCTAACTCTCCTTCTAAATGTTCCTTCAGGAAGAAAAAAAAATTAATAGAAGATATAAGCTTACTCCGTGGAACAATACACAGACAGATACAAAGATGTGACAAAAATTAAAAGGTGAGTAGGAATATTAAGGTGTTAACAACTCAGTTAATGTCAGCAAACTTGTAATAAAATAAAAAAAATAAAAAACAACCTTAGCTTCAATTTCAGCATAATACTGTCCAAGAGCTGTCTGCAAATTTATTAGTTCAACATTTTTGGCATCTATCATGCTTATACAGTTTGTAAGCTTTTTGTTCAAGTCGTCAATGACTTCCCTGGACTTCAGAATTTCATTGTTGTTTGCCATCTTCAGTTTCTCCTGATCTGAAGTTGCTTGCTTCAAAGTTCTCTCGAGATGTGATATTTGAGTCCTTAAATAATTATTGTCATCCCGTAGTTCTTCAATGATTTTGGTATCCTCGTCCATTTTTTCTGACTCTTCATTTTCCTAGAGAAATAGCACCGAGGTGAAAATATTTGAGTCAGATGCAGAAAGATTTATATGCTAAATTCATGTATGATGTAAGCAATTGCAGTTCATTCGCATTCATTATAAAATTAAGGAGACAAAAGTTATATAACTACATAGTGGGAAACATTAACTTATGATATAAAAACCATACAAAGATAAAGATAATTGGTACATATTTAATCTTGATTACTACGCTCATTCATCATTAATTCTGCTTCAACAGATAAATTTAAAAAATAAATAAATGAAACCTTCTCTAACAAATGTTGTTTAAGGCGAGTCAATTCTTGTACAGCTTTGTCCCTCTCCTGTTGTGTTTTCTTCAAATCATTACTCATCTTCAGTAAGGATACTTCCATGTCTTCTTTTCCAGGAAAACTTTTGGAATGATCTGACAACTGTTACAAAAAGCCAATTCACAGGTCCCCATAAAAGAGAAGAAAGACAACCATTATTAGCATGGTGCTTAACGGATAAGTTAAAAAGTAAATACTACTATGAAGTTTGAGCTTACACCACTTAAACTGCTGGAATCCCTATTCTGGATTTGAGAAGCATCAGGTGACTTTTCAACCACAGACATTCTACTTGCTTTGAGTGCAGCCACTAGTTCACTTTTTTCCATCTAATAATAATGTGAGGAAAGGATAGCACAATATAAAAAACAACTATTTTCAAGTTTCGATTGATAAAATGGTAGAAACATTTTGTTTTATGATGGATAAATTATTGCATATATCTACAAACCTTAAGAGTGGTGTTTTCCTTCTCTAAAGTTTCGATTAATCTTTTTGAGCTATTCATAGCATTAACTGCTTCTTCATCTTCCTGTCTAGTCAACTCCAATTGCAGACGTTTTATTTCTGATACTTTCTCATTCAATTCATTGTGCAATTGCCTCACCTCATTTGTAGTCTTCAAGAAGTAATACATATAGGGGTTAGATAACCAAAAACTATGACACAACTCATCATGTTGCAAATCAATACAACAAAACCAGCATCCTTATTCCTTGAAAAGATGTAATCTATTACTCGACGATACAAAGGAAGCTATTAACAACCCAGAAAATGGCCAAGTTATTACTTTGCATTTACACACACGCACCCGCATGCACGAATACAAAGGAAGCTATTAACAACCCAGAAAATGGCCAAGTTATTACTTTGCATTTACACACACGCACCCGCATGCACGAACACACATACTCATTTAAAAAGCCCTCTCACACACACACAAATATATATATATACATGGAAACATATCAAATGAGAGGATTTTTATAATGAGTGTGAGATGAATGAATCTTAGCCGTTGATCAAATCATGAATGGTTAAGATTAAAACAAAAAATCATGTAACTATTTTAAGTGGTCATGCGACACTTTCAATCATGACCATCCATGTATAGTTGTATGGTCAATATTTAATACTCTAACTGTCTCATATTAAAACTTCTCTCACTTGAATTTAATATCACTATTTACTATTATTGTAAATGTGAATAAAGAATAATAATTTCAAAGTAATGTATATAATATTTATTATAATTGAAATAAATGAATGTTACATTGAAAATAAGATAAAATACTTGTTTTTTACTCAATAAAATATTTATTTTAAGAGTTTTTTCTTTGTAAATAGTATACCACTAGTTATGCAACCAAGAGAGAATTGTTATTACATTTATCTCTATATATATAACCTTTGCTGACTAATTTACAACTTACTCTATTATTCATGCATGTTCCATATATATATATGAAGAAGCTAATGTGTTCTCTTGTACTTTCTAGTTCTATCACTCTCAGAAATCCATGCAAATATATTCTTCAGTTCTTCCCATTTTCTTTGTTTACAAAACCATTATTGTATCTTCTTCCATGCCTTTCTCTTAATGTAATACTACCCTTGTCCCTATATATAGGACTCCATTAACTAAATCACGGGAATTTAGAAGTTGGTAGTAGTATTAAATTCATTGGCAATTGATAGTTTTTACAAATTTACCGTTCAAGAAAAGAGAATTAGTTTATGTTTTTATTATAGTATTTATTACACGTATAAAAAATGTAACATAATAACAGATATGTTGGTAAAAGAATAATTAATGCAGTTGAAAATTTGAAAGGGGTTCTATAAAAAGGGACGAACAAAAATCTCAAGAGGGTTTTATATTTAGGGACAGAGGTAGAAACAATTTGTGATATTTCATTCACAAAGAGTGACAAATGGGAGATCTCAATTCGGATTGCTATCTGAATTCATAACAGCTAGGCAGAATTTATCAAGTCTTTATGTCAATAGCAATCTAACGTAAATTATATATCCAAACAAAATACAATAAAGGTGTTGAAGCCGTGAACATCAAATTTGTATCTATGCTTATATGAACTTACTTTGTCTCTTTCCAACTTTAATAGTTTAAGCTCCTCTTGGAAAGACTTGTTCAATTTCTGTTCCTCTGGCAGTGAAGAAAGAATTAGATTTGTTAGCAGTTTCTATTTGAACATCAAAATGGTGATCAATCAAATTATTTGGAATGCAGAAAAAATACCCTGGAATTGTAGTTGAATGTTTGCCAATTTATCTCGTTCTTGCTCCAATTCCAACTTCAGTTTTCGTATCTCATGAGTATGTTGTACTTGTGCTGCTGCTGTGGGGCTACTTTTTCCTTCTACCAAATTTGCTAGCTCCTAGAAGGCATTCATACATCTGTTGTCAAGTTCACTCATCACTAAAAAATAATAATATATATCCTATCGAAAATTCTAAATCAAAATGACCAGACATTAGACAAAAAATAAGTTCTCAAATTATAAAGAAATAAAAAGATCAAATTAAGAAATATTTTCATTTTCTAGAAAAGGTGCACATGCTGGGACTAACTGAAAATGAACATAGACATGGGATAAAATAACAAAAAGAGTACTAGATCAAAATCAGCCTAGGACAAGGAATAACCAAAAAACTAAGTTGTCATGAATGCCATGTAGTGGTCAACCTTCCTATGCCGGTTCATTGCGTAAGAATAACCAAAAAACTATATTGTCATTACCTTGTTACTTTGAATTCCATTGGATTCCAAAGTAGACATGGTTCCGTTGTTTATAGCATTACGGTTTTTCATTTGAGTTGTGAACCTATTATGTCGATTAGATGACTGATCACTGCTTCCCTGCACAAATATTTGAAAGTAATCAAAAAGAATCCTTAGTTTTCTGTTAAGAACAAAAGACATTCGGCAATGCACTTTCAACTATGATACAAGTTTACAACAGAAAATAGCATTCATGTATCTTCAAAAGCCTAATGAGTAATGATTAGCCTGATGTGAGAGAGGATAAAGATTATATAAATCGGGTTTTTCCTGCACATGAATAAAGAATATGGTACATAACAAGAACAGGTCATTTCCGGCACATTCCTTCAAACTATTATAGCTGAAGGTCACTCTTTCTTAACCTCGCCGGAAAATAAAGGCTTTACAGCTTAAGTATATCTCCACCGCCAACCATTATATTTTTTTATTTTTGATAAAGAAGAAACTTATTAGCATAAAGAGAAAACCAATTACAAGGAATTTGAAAGAGAAAACGGAATCCACCATCAGAAAAAGATAGAAAAACAAACAATAATAACAACAAAAATTGAAGCTTTTCTTGACTAGGTGGGGTTGGCTACACAGGTCAAAGTTCAAACAATGCCATTGTAATATGCTGTCAAAACGAATATACAAAAAGGTCATTTCAGATGAAGGGCTTTGAAATGGAAAAGTAGTAAACAAAAATGAAAATTAGAAAGGAGTAAAACTGCCCATACTTCTTTCCATGATTCAGAAGTACAAAATGTTGAGTTTTACAACACCACATATAATGCGTGTACAAGACCTGGTCTGTCCCGCAAACCCGTCTTGGCCCATAAGTAATGGGAAGGATCTGACCCAGTCCCAAAAAAAATAAGGACAAGACAAGGTAGAAAAAGGATCGGGTTATCCGTCCCGTCCCAAATTACTCTAAGGACAAATGATTATTTTTTGTTATTATTTTATGTTATTATTGATTCACTCTCTCTAAGAAAATTATCAATCGGATCACTAACTTAATAATTTATAAATTGTAAAACAATATTATGAGTTACTACACTTGAATGAATTGACAAGTGTTAACCATATGTGACTTATTATGAGTTTCTTTATGTTTAATTGTTTTTTCTAAAAAAAAGTTTTAAGGATTACTATTTGGCGTCTCGTCTTGGGACCAACCCAATCTCGTCTTTATTTCATCCCGTCCTTAATGAACCCACAACTCATCGGGTTTGATCGGGTTAAGGGACGGGTTAGTGTCTAAAATTTAACTCGATCAAATATTCGGACCGAGTAAGGGACACATCAAACCCGACCTAATATGTCCTTTGTACACCCCTATATAGTCAACCATGGTTTCTTTGTTGTTATAAAACTGCATGAGATGAGACATAAACAATAAAAACAGGTTTAACTCTTCTTTTTTGCAAAAAGGTTTTACTCTTTTTCTAATCAACCCTGATTTATGAATACATAATTCATTTGGTCAGAACAATTCATATTTCTTATTAATTACATTGATTTAACATTGTGGTCAAAATTCAAATATAAAATATTCTAAATAAATAGCACTGAAAACTGAGAACCTTTGGGTCAAAAAAGCTTTCTGATATCTAGGATTTTCAACAAAAAGAAATCCATAAGAAAACTATTGGCTTTTCTTTATATAGAAGCCACAACAATAATTCTATGTCAAAGATTGATAAGGGTAAACCTCTAGATAAAGACTTAAGCTTTAGAATCAAATGTATCACATAAGAGAAAAAATTGCACGCTCTAAAAAAATCTTTCGATGCTTTTCTATCCAAAACTTTGGAAATAATAGTAATTAAAGTGTTGCCAAGAAACTGGTCAAACCCACAGCCCATTAAAATTTCAAAAAGTTCCATTGCAAAACAGCCAATCAATCTCAAAAATAAATTACTTCTAGGATATGAACTTCGTAAACAGGTAACACAATAAAGCCAAATATTGTATTGACAAGATACAAAATGTTGCCTCTAGAATGGAGTAGTAAAGTGTGGTCAACCTATGTGTCAAGAGTCAGAATTAATAACTATGACAGTTTACCAGGAAGTTGATTTTTATTTTTCTATCAAAATTTGAATTTGGGCCTAACTCAACCACAAAAGATAGTTCATTGGGTGAGGGCCCCCTCCTCTGTTGCTCAAATCATATAATTGTCCAATGTGGAACTCTCGACACGCCCCTTTCACTTCCAGTACTGGACAAACAGATATCGGATAAGATTTGATTTGATACCATACTAGAATTTGGGTTTATGCCTAACTCAACTTCAAAAGCTAGCTCATGGAGTGAGGATTTCCCCCAGTTATAACTATTGATCACCATTTTAGCCACATCACTATCCGATGTTGGACTCTCAATATTTTCCAATCAAAAAATGTGAAGCATAAGTTTTGAAAAGCCATTACGTATTATAACATAACAATGCATATGGCATACTCATTGTCATCACTATTTAAATTTCATACCAAAATTATTAACTACAAGATTTAAAACAACAAAGGACGTAAAAGCAGGGGTTAAAAATTTCTATAACAAACATTAAATTCTTCAGAATAAAGTTTGAATTTAAACATAGGATTACCTTGACTTTGTGATTGCCATTTGAAGATGCAGGACTTGTAGCCTCTAAATTCTGTTTTAACGAGCCATTTTCTTTATTCAGTCTAATGATGTAATCCTGCAAAGTTGAAATGGTTGAATTGTTAACTTAACAAAGGCTAGAATTCACAAATCTCAAATTAATACGTTGGGCATTAAAGGACTGTTTTTGAAACCTCTTCCTGAGAAAAATCATATAATGAGATATAATCCTATAACATATTGAAGTAAATAAAAAAATCCTTTTGTTCGGGAAGAGGGTATAAAAAAATCAGAGTTTTAGAAAGAAGCAACAAATTCAGAATGCACAGATATATTTATTTTATTCTGCAAATGGTGCATTGCAGCTGAGTTCATCTTATTTTTAACAAACACGATATAAGGTCCAAATTGAGGATTACATCATACCACTAGATGTACAGTTTAATATGTATCTACTATCTTCAATCCATCTTACAATGTGATGGGAAAAAAGATTGATGGGAATGTCTAAGAGAAGGAATCAAGGTGGATCATATGACATCAAAAAATGCTCAAGTCAATCATATTTTGAAGATGAAAATTTCCAATAACAACTAAAAAATATATATTGATAGCTATGAGATTATGAATCAACAACCGGTATTTTATTACAAAGAAATAAAAAGGTTACCGGTCTGTATCAAATTACAACGCTCTATGGTCGTGAATGTGGAGCAGTGAAACACAGTAAGACTTTAGAAAGAAAAAAATAAGTGCAGCAGAGATGAGAATAAGGTAGATGAAAAGGAGACATTGAAGATTTTGGAATGACATTATCCACGGAAAAGTTACAGCAGCATCTATTGAGGGAAGGTGATGCAAAGTTGCCTAAGGTCTGTGATAATGTGAAGAGAACACTAACAGAGTATTAAGTGAGAAAAGTGGACAAATGAGAGGCAACTTCATGAAAGTAGAGGGACACTTAATCATTTAAATGCATAACGGTTTTCCTAAAATTTGATTGGTAATTAAATACAGCGGCATTGATTGACCCATGTAGCAAACACACCAAGTAGAAATAGAATAAGGATTGACTGTTGTTGTTTGGAAAACAATATGAGGTCCATAAGGAGTTCAAAAAGAAAAAGCAACACAAAACAAACAGTAGTTTTTTAAGGAACTAACAAAAATTCCCAGCTATACATAACAAAACCATTCATCATACAAGAGACAAGTCCATGTATCAAAAGAATGGTCAACGCCACCCAACAGCTGAAATTGAACATTAAGAAGCCCCAACATTAGAAAGAACATAAGAAATTTTGATATATTACTGGTATGTATATGCAGAAAAGTGACAGCTAGCATACCTCTTTTTCTTTTAATAGAGCTGCATAATTAACTGATAGTGCTTTAATTTCCGTTTCAGATGCTTGAAGTCTCTTGATTTCTTCTCTATACTGTTCTATCTACAAGAAATACCACAAAAAAATTTATAAAAAAAATGGCCAACCTACCTACCATATTCAACTAGAGGATTCAAGGAAAAATATAAGGCATGAACATCTAATAACACAGCATGAACCTTCTGCTAAGTGAATAGATCCTGTTGATCGAAACATTATACACTAGCCACTCATTGTCACCATTTCACCCTTATGATGAACAAAACTAGCTTATACACCATTTCACCCTTAAAAAGTTATTCTGTTAATCCCCAATCAATGAATCTACAAAACCCTTCAAATTGTATTTGAATTAATCTGGATCCTGTGGATCGAAACATTATACGCTAGCCACTCATTGTCACCATTTCCCCTTTATGATGAACAGAACTAGCTTATACACTTCGGATAATGGACAACAAAAGGTCTCACAAAAAATATATAAATAAACAAACAAACCTTAACACCAGATAACTAACACTATCCATTGACACGAAATCATATGAATATTCAAATACAGTGAGATCTTAATGGCACATACAAAATTCCTCACACGTTATGTATGAACAGGAAAAGAGCCAGAGCCACATGCTGTATAAATTGACAACTGTGATACTATAACCTCAGATTCAAGATAAACCCTGTAGTAATAACATAGGGAAACGTTGCACATACAAAATTTCTCACATACTACACATGCTGAGGTTGAGAAATTTTGCTGCTAGTAAGAATCACAAAGTCGGAAAAAATTTATTTCACCGCCTCAGTATATACAATGCAGGTTACAAAATTTCTCTGGCAAAACTAACATTTCTGGAGCAATTTGCTTGAACAAGTACGTATTAATTATTGATAATTATAAATTGTCTTTCTTAATCAACTACACCATGCAACACATAGCATTCACTAACACCTTTCATAAATTAAACCCAGCGAATTGATAATCTGCTTTGACTCTCAATTCAAATTTAAAATCTCAACGATACAAAAACTCATGAAGAATTCACAATCAACATAGATAGATATAGTTCAAAAGTTAAACGGCGCCAACAACCACAGATCATGCAACCTCGTCGCGAATTTTAGGAGACATACCTCGGAAGCGTAAGGATGATCTGTTATTCCGTTCGACGCCGGCGACCTAGGAATCGAATTGGAATGACTGGAGCCACGAGAACTCCGGCGATCGGAGACGGTAGGACTCTCGCCGTCGGGAGGGATTCCGTACGAAGGTAAAACGATGTCGTCTTCATCGTCGTCGTCGTGGTGAACATCGAGGGCGATTTTATTCAAGTTCTCCTTCAAATTTGCAATGGTGCTCCACATGATTCAAATCCCCCAAATCAAATCGACGAATCTGGTTTTAGAAGGAGATTTGAATTGAATCAATTGTTGTTGTTGAATCTGAGATTCGGTGACGTTGCACCAACTGCAATTTGCGCTGGATCTCGCCTTCGAATCTATATCAGCGTTTCCAAGCAACGCAATTTTTCCTTAGTTCATTCTCTTCTTTTTTTTTTACCAAAACAATTGATCGATAATGTTTTTAAGCCCTATAAAGTTTCAAATTTTCATTTTTAGTCTCAAACAAGCAAGAAATTGTATTATCACACGGGTTAATGCGACGTTAGTATTTTATATATGTCTTCCTTATAACTTCAAAAAAAGATATAGTGATAAATATTTGAATATAAATATTCGTGTATTTGTTAAATTGTTTTTTTTAATATTTATGGGTAACAAATATTTGATTTATATATATATA
>JBBPBP010000003.1:2440023-2463421 GCA_037974735.1 Cicer chorassanicum
TAGTTATAAAGATTAAAAAAAATTAGTTACACAAATAAGAATAAAATTGAGACAAAAAATTTTAAGCTATAAATTATAAACCATAAACTGTTATTACCAAATTGAGTTTATAGCTTATAAGGAATAAACTTGTTTTTTGAGTGTTAAATATCACTTTTTCAATTCTAAAGTATTAATTACACAATTTTTAATATTTTTCTTCTATATATCCCAAAAGCATTTGTAAGCATTTCCCAAAATTGAATAACAAAAGTTTAATAGTAATTAGGATATAGAAACCAAATTTCAATATAAGTTGTATCTGTTTTGAAATTTGTCAATGAGTTTTTTTATCAACATTTTAAATAGTTTCAAAGTAACACTAACATTAAAATTTTAAAATCGAAGATCCACTTGCGCGGTGTTTGAGCGTGCCTCACTACCTTGTTGTTCAGTTTTGGTTTTTCAGTAATACATTTTGTAATAAGTACATTTATTCTCAAATAAAATAACATGCGGGGATAGCTCAGTTGGGAGAGCGTCAGACTGAAGATCTGAAGGTCGCGTGTTCGATCCACGCTCACCGCATTTTATTATTTTAGTTTTCGCTTTCCATCACTAAAAATATAGAATAAATAAAAACAACACAATTTTGGAGATGCGGGGTATCGATCCCCGTACCTCTCGCATGCTAAGCGAGCGCTCTACCATCTGAGCTACATCCCCTTTGTATAGAATAATAGTTCAGTGATTGTATATAATATATAAATAGCAGGTGACGCTTAGAAAAATCCTACACATTAACTTCCCTATCATGGCCACATTAATATATAAAGGGCCACTGGACACAATGAAAAACCATAAGTTTTACGAAATTTGCAAGCTTGCTGTGAATAATTTTGAAACAAATTTTTAGAAACTACGTGCACGGCTGGAAAATATATTATGACAACTATATTTTGTAATAAATGAAGATATTCTCTTCTCTATACAAAAATAATATATTTTAACGAGACAACCACTTATAACGCAACATTTGTGATAGTTAAAACCATGAAATTTAATATATTTTAACGAGACAACCACTTATAACGCAACATTTGTGATAGTTAAAACCATGAAATTTTTAACGCAACCACAACTGCAACCCCTAAGTCCTATTTAAAACCAAAATTTTGACATCTAAAAGATGTGTGATAAGTGATAACATATTATAGTTTGCATTATTATATTATTTATCATTCTCTCTCTTTAAATCAAACCAACACTCAATTAAGATATATTTGAAGTAGAATATCATGTCACAAGAAAGAGAAGAATTTGAATTGTGATTTTATAAAAAATTTAAATCAAAAGCGATTATCTCAAATGATCACTTGGATAAAATGTTAGTTTCAACATAAAAAACGTTTATAAGAAATGTGCAATGAAAAATTTAAATGGCAATGATGTGGGTGTGGTCAATGTGTAAAAAATAAAAAAAATAAGTTAAAAGAGAATCACACACTAATTTATATCGGTTCACATATAACTTTAAGTTACGCCATGTTCTCACATCATGTAAAATTTTCCACTATTTTGCTGAAGAAAATATTTTTCAGCACTTTTACAACTTTTTTTACATAACAATCTAATTAATACAAGATGTATTATCAAAGTCTCAATAGCCTAGTTTCGGTCTAAATAGACTTTACACAATCTCATTCACAACGATCACAAAGAAAATACTTTCAGAAATTTTATAATATATGAAGAAGTGTATGGATCTTTACTTGTGAAAATTCAAAGACAAATTTGAGAAACAAAGTGAAATTGAATTATCACACTTAGAAGTATGTATCTTGAGTTTAAAGTGAAAAAACTGATATGTGTATGATAAGATAGAACCTTATGAAAAACTTGAGAATAAAACAAGTAGGTGATGATGTTGTAACTTACACTCTTGCTCTTCATATTCAACAACCATTCCTATTTATGGATTAAGAGACCTTCACATTGCTTTTAGAAAAAAAAGAGCTATTGGACATATCAATCTATGAAAAAAAAATATTTTAATGAGTTGTCTTCATTCTAAGTGCAATACGAGTATAACATTTTCTTCATAGGCACAATGATCTTATGCTTTTTGTGAAAGATGAGATGATATGAATCCATTAGCTTGCGCCACCTCTAAGTTGGTTATTATAGCAACACGAGGAAGAATAAAAAGTGTTGACGGTCACTTGTACTTGTTTGTACTTGATTTTTTCTTTTTGTACTTTACAAGTGGGAGAACAATGAGAATGTTTTTTTCAAAATCGTGGATCATCTTTGGAATGTCAAAAAACCAAAAAATAGTGGTGACATCTATGTTGGAGCATTCGAAACTTTTGTGACATATTCTTTTTGTTTGGTACCACAAAAAAATGTTATTTCATTATTCTTCAATCAACCTTGTTCAAGAAATGTATCTTAAGTGCAATATCTTTGAAATGACTTCAACATCAAAGTTGTTCCTTGTCCATTACTAAATTGACTTAAATGCATTTACTGACTTTTCACAAGCATGTTTATAATTTTATAAAAAACATCCATCACAAAAAATTAGAAAATTTTAACTTATGATAAATTAAATATGAATTTTTTAATCTCCAAAAAGTTAAGATACAAACTACGAAAATATAATTCTAGAAATTAAATTTTAAACTCATTTTTTCAGAAGAAACTTTTTATAGTATTGTAAACAACACTTACAAAAAAATAATTCAAAAATATATGTTGACATAATAATAAAACTAAACTAAAATTGTTTGCATGTTAATTTTGTAAAGACTAAAAGTTGTATATTTTTTGAGTGGCTACAAACGAAATTTTAAAATTTTATAGAAATTTAAAACTTATTTAAACATGAATTAAATAACAACAATAAATAATAAAAGATTCAGGGTTTTTTTAACCTATGCAACATTGCAAGCTGCAGTAAATACACCACTTTGCTCAAAATAAATCATTTTATTTACTCTATTAAAAAGTGATTTTCATCAAATATTAACTATCAAATTTTATCTTAATTAATCAAATACTTTAATTTTTTTTTCTTTCAAAAATGCAAAAATATTTTATTGAAGTAAATAATAATATTTACCGAATGGATAAGACTATTCCTTACGTTTTTTTCCTTTAAAAAATGCAAAAATATTCACCAAATGTTGTCAAAAAAGAAAAATGTGAAAACAATTGAAAGAAATGTAAAGGTATTAACTTATTGTGGACCACCACTATCTGTCCCCCACCTCCATTATGTTGATTTCATTATCCTTCTGGAACAAAAATTTATTTGCATGAATGGCATCACAACTCCTCCATACTTTGACATATGCTACACTCACTTACTGTTCCTTTGTTGTTTCGCTTTTTCCTATCTCAGATTGATTCAATTATGAGTAAAGGTTGTGTTGTGTAAGGTAAAAGTGTAGTGTGTGTGAGAACAACAGATACTGAGTCACTAATACTAAGTCACTCCACCTGGTCTTTAAAACCGTAATTTCAAATACTAAGTCATGTATAGTACATAACATCCGTATACAACAAAAAGTACAACTAAAGGGAAAAGAAAAATAACACAAGTAAATTGAAATTGATATAAAAGAAAAACATATAGAGCATGGATTTATTTATTTTATTTTATTATTGTTCTATGCCTTTTGGTGATTAAGCTAGGCAAACATGTCAGAGATTGTTGGGAGCTTGATCTCTCCCTTCTGAGAAAGAGGAATGGTGAAATTTCCAAAAACAGGAAGATCAATAACTAGACCAATGTCCAATTGATAATCAATGTCCCAATCTGCACCAATGTCCTTTGCTATATTGAGCAATATGCTATGAGACACCTTCACTATCACTTCCAGCAATGTTGAGTCTTTGGCTTTCAATGATCCTGGGTCTGGTACGGTCCCTAATGCTATCTCCCTGATCATCACCAAACACAAAACATTATTATAAATTAACAAGACAACTAAACACAACATATATTATAATTTTTTGTTATTCTTAAATAAAATGCACATATTTTCAGACCAAATAGAAGCTGTTCACCCAATTGTAACCTTGTTTGTTTGCTTTAGCTACACAATTCTAAAGTAAAAACATCTCAACACGTTTGGATTTACAAAATCAAAGTAGGTCATCACGATTTTGGTAATGACTACATTTAAGAATTTTAACAAAAACACATTGCTTCATAATTTCGTCAAACTTAGAGTGATTCCAAATTATTACTCTTCACATCAACTAATAATTTTAACAAAAACACATTGTTTCATAATTTCGTCAAACTCATAGTGATTTCAAATTATTACTCTTCACATCAACTAATACAAGGTGGATAATCCCCTCCCAAAAAGATCATTTTCATTTATAAGAATCATAATTCAAATTCACAAACATCAGATTAAGAGATTCAACTTTGACCACTTAGATCAACCAAGATCACAAATTATATGGTGCAAACAATAGTGTCAATTTCACTTTCATGCATTTATTATTTCATTTCATTTTACTTTTTTTTTTTTAAAAAAAAATTACTAACTATTATTTAAAAATACTATTGAATTTTCTTCTTTACTAATGACAAAAATAATTCATAGAGAAAATGTATAAAAACTAATTGAACAAGAGTAGCAATAATCCCAATAGAACAAGACTAGACACCACAATTTGATATTTAAACCAAAATATTTATCTGAGAAAATATTTTCGTTAAAGTATTTAAGATATTGAAAATTAAACACAAAAAAAATTTAAAATTAAACAAATGATCATATTAAATAATTGAATTCCAGTGATAAATAAACATTAAAGACTATATCAGTTAAAAAAATTTAAATTTAAATCCTAATTAAAAAAATTATAGATCAAGATTTAAACGGAATTTCAAATTATTCCATTAAAAAGTCAAAAGGTTTGAAAATAATAAATATCAGATCATTGAAAATCCAACTACCGAAGTCCAATCCGTTACAAGTAAACTCATCTAACCAATAACTGATTCATGATCGATGATGATGATGATGATCCACTCAAATAAAATCTCAATCGTAACTCAAATAAAACCACCTACCCCAAAAAAATAGATTAAAAAAAAAAAAGAAAAATGGAAGAAGGGTGTGAAAAGTACAAACCTGGCAGCACTTTTGAGGGAGTAGTTGATCTCACAGATTGGAATAGAAGTGGGATACGGATTGTTAACAGTGACCTTAGCCAAATATTCGACACACTCGCGGCTCACGCGCTTGAAATCAACGTCGGTAATACTCGCCTCAGGTTTTGGCATGTCCGCAACTTTCTCAGCAACAAAGTTTTTGGCTTTGTCTAATAACTGCGACATTTTCAACGCTCCAAATATTACACTACTCACACCGATCACACCAAAAGACACCTTCACACCCAAACCCACTCCCATAATAATTTTATACCCAAAAAACACAAGAATGAAAATGAAAAAATATTCCCCGCGTGGCGTGAACGCGTCGCACGTGCCCCCAACGCGTTCTGAGATCCAGATTTATCTCGGAAGAACAAAGAAACAGGATTAGATCCGATGCTGATAATAAAGAGACACACATAATGGTCGGTGTCGTTTTCTTCCTTATTTGTTTTTGATCCTGTGTGGGTGAAGCGTGTTGCATGTCATGCAGTCGCATTCATGTGCCGATTGATTAGGATTCTTGATCCTCCATCTCTTTCATTTTTTTAAGCAAAACATGTTGAATTTTTTTGTTTAAAAAATTATCGAGGAGAATAAATTTAGGAAATTATTGGATTAAATTATTGAACATCCGGTTAAAGAATAATATTTTTTTTGAAAAATTGATTGATTAAATTTAAAAGGAGAGAATTTCATGGAAGAGGAAATAAGGGAGAATGAAAAATAGATTGCTCAGAAAACTGACCTCCATTATTGATGATGGTTGATGAGGGTGTGATCACGTTGATGAGTAGAGAGAAGAAAGTAAATCTTGTGAATGAAGATAGAATGTGAATGTGAATGTGAACGTGAGTTATGAAGGTTAACGTGCTAGTCCTAGTTATATGGTCTAGAAATACATTTTTATGGGAATTTTAACCACAAATCAAGGAGAGAAAATAATACAAAAGAATAAATAGCACAAAAATATTATTTTGAAAAATAATCTATCAACACTCGTCGACCTCTTTAGTGATAGATTTGATATATTAATAATATAATAAAAAAATAGATAAGAAGAAAATAAGGTGTTAAATGATCATAATTTAAAAATGCATATGTAATAACTACTCAATATTATTTTAGTGATCATTCATTTTCAAGTTGCAAATGAATTAGAGAACATAGGTTTACAGTTTTACTCCACTCTATTATAGATCTTGACCAAAATTTGGGATGTTGAATTTTTTAAAAAATAATTATAATATTGTATTTCAAGTTGAAAGTTTGTAATTTAAATGTACAAAAAATTATAAACATAGAAAAAAGAAAAATTAGATTGAAAAACTGTATAACTTTAAATGTGATGAAACTATAACTATATCATGTCGTTTTGGTTTGTTTCTTTTTTTTTTTCTTCAAAAAACATATTAAATAAAAAAAAGAAATCAATTTAATTGAACTTTTAAAATTTTCTCACATAATTCGAACCAAAATAATAAACAACACGTTGATTTTGTTTATTTTTTACCGTTCAATCTTTAATATTAATATTAGATACATTGAATGTACTCAAATAGCAATATTTAACAAATGTCAATTTTTAAGTCATCCACCTCACAACAAGTGTTTTATTGCTATTGTACCTTTTAGCCATTTTAGTATAAACTAATTAATAAAATAATCAGACATGCTTTAAACATTGGACCAAACCACAAATTTCTTATGGGACGGATAACAAACCTCACACCTAAATACCTCACAAAATTCAACCAAAAATAACAAAAACTTTCATCACCCCAATAGAGTAACTCCAACTATTGCTAAATTTCCTTGTCCGCAACGTGGAGTTAAGATCAAGTTAACTTTTGTGCAAGTTCATTGATGAGGTGTGACATGCTGGAGCAACAATCCTTTCAGAAAGTAATAATATTTTGGCAATTAATTAACAACAAAATTTATAACCGTAAATTTTTTATTGTTAATTTATATTTAAAAGCTATTTTCTTATTAATTGTGACAATATATTTTTCTTACTCTTAATTTTTTTTCCACAATTTCTTCTCTTTAAATTTTAATTAACAATATCTTTTACTTAACTTTTCATCTTACTATTTCAAAAAAAATTATTTGTGTCTAATGAATCTAAATCAATATAATTTTCAACAATCTTAGTTGCATTTTATGCAAAATTATCAACGTTCTAATTTTCAAAATTCTCAATTACCATCACCACCAACCAATCTTACTATGTTTTATAGACCTCAAATGAATACTCAAGGTGAAGAGTTTACTTGCTATGAACCTGAAACATCGATTTGATATATGTCAGAGTGTCAAATTTCACAGTTTTCTACTCAAGTTGGTCTTAAAAATACTATCCTCAAAGAGGGAGAAAGACATCATAGTCGAAAAAAATCTCGAAATCTATTCACAATGGATGAAGATACACTTAATATTCAATCATGACTCAACGTTTCAAAGGATTCAATTTTAGGAGTTGACCAAAAAGCAGATGGTTTTTAGTTAAGAAGTGCAACAAATTATAATCAGTATCGTGGGCAGTTGCAAGAGAAGATACCCAGCAAACTAAAATCTCGATGGCATATAATAAATAATTTCGTTCAAAAATTTGTTGGGTGTTACAAACAAACTGTTAGTGAAAAGAAAAGTGGAAGCTCAGAGAAGGATATCATGATCGTTGCACATGCTTTTTATTCTCAAGATACAGGTGGACCATTTAATCATGAGTATGCATGGCGATTGCTAAAATATGAACCTAAATGGATGGAGCATCAACTGAATGTTCTTCAAAACGAACAAAGAATTCTGCTAGCAGGGCGTACTCATCATTTCCTAATACAGAGATAGCGACAAGTTATGAATTTGACTCATTATCACTAATGGAGCGTCTGGTCCAATGGGACAAAAGGCGGCAAAAAGAAAGGGCAAGACAAAGACAATTGAAACATCTCCTATCAACAATGTCGTGCAAGATACGATGGATAAAAAAGTAGTGTAACACCCCAGCCCTTACCCCCATTTCCTTCTCACCCCCCTTTCCTCTTCATAGAAAATAGCGATCGAGCCCGGTACCTGGGAGATAAATACCGCCTCCACATAGTCCCACTACCAATTGAGCTAGTGGCTTAATTGGTAGTTGGACTGTGTGGAGGCGGTATTTATCCCCCAGTTATCATCACACAAGATACATCCAAAATGAATGAGAGTCAACTTCAAATTCATGAAATTTATTGTAATAAACTTAAAAAAAAAATTGGATTTTAGTTAAGATAATGTTGTAATTTTTTATTTATAAAAATTGGACATTATGTAAAATCACTATTAGTGTTACTTTAATTAATAATAATTTTCTCTTTCTCAAACTAGTCATTCAAACTAGCCGTTAATCAAACTAGCCGTTATTCAAACTAGCCCTAAGTCATACTCCCATTCTTAAAAAAATGTAGCAATCTTCTCACACTCCTATATTCTTTTTATCAAGTTTTTCACTCTCTTTCACTCAATCGTCTAATAGATCCAAACAATTTAGAAGAACTCAAAAAATTCTTTTGGGAGTTGATAGAAGATGAATTTATGGACAATACCGATTAGGAACTATTGATGTCAATGCTTGAGAGACAACAATAATCCAATGGTTCTACTACGCACACTTGAAGAAGAACAGCGATAGATCGAAATTGTGAAGAAGGGCATACTTGATTGTTCAGTGACTACTTCTATGAAAATCCAATATACACAAGGGTTATATTCCGACGGCGGTTTCGAATGCATAGGTACACGTTTCTTCGAATTGTAACTACACTTGAAAATCACGATTAGTATTTCCAAATGAGGATCGATGCAACTGGTAAAATGGGTCTTTCACCATTGCAGAAATGCACTGCTGCTATTCGCATATTGGCATATAGATGAATATGTTCAAATTGGTGAAAACACTGCAATTGAGGGCTTAGAGAGATTTGTAAGAGGTGTGAACGAGATGTTTGGAGCCGAATACCTAAGAAGACCCAACAATAATGATGTTCCTCGCTTATCACAAATGAAGGAGGCACATGACTTTCCATGTATGTTAGGTTATATTGATTGTATGCACTGGAAATGGAAAAATGGTGTGATTGCTTGGAAATGTTAGTTTTGTCGAGGTGATCATGGTAAACCCACGATCATGCTTGAAGCAGTGGCATCACAAGACTTATAGATTTGACATGCATTTTTTGGCATTGCAGGTTCAAACAATGACATTAATGTGCTAAACCAGCCCAATGTGTTTAACATGTTTTGAAATGACACGCTCCCAAAATGCAATGCACAATTAACAGAACTCCATATAATACGAGATACCATCTAGCAGATAACATCTATCTCAAGTGGGCTACATTTGTCAAGACAATCTCAATGCCACAAGGAGAGAAGAGAAAACTATTTTCCCAAAAACAATATTCAACTAGAAAGGAAGTGGATCGAGCATTTGGAGCGCTCGAATCTAGATTTGCAATTATACGTGGTATAGTGCATACTTGGCACATAGAAACCCTCAAACATACAATATATGCATGCATCATATTGCATAACATGATCATTAAAGACGAACGACAAACATATGGTGGTGATTTTGATTACTCTTATCATAACATGGATAATAACGTCTCAACAATTGAAAAACACAATGGTCTTCATCCTAATCTTGTAACAAGATTACGAATGAGAGCAAGTATCTGAGAAAAATGAGGTCATCAACAATTTAAACAGATTTAGTAGAGCATATTTGAGAGCGCTTTGGACACGAGAAAAATGAAATTTAAATTCATTATTTACTTTTATCATTTTTAATTATTTATGTCATGTATTTAACATTTAATTTTTATTATTGTTATAAAACTTTAAATTCAATTTTATTTTAAATTTAAATTAAAATAATTTATAACAATATTAGTTAAAATATTTAAATTAATATTTTAAGTTTTAACAAAATTAAAAATAAATAAAATACTAATATTTGAATTAAAGTTGTGGGACTCAATATAGTTCTTAAGAGTTAAACCATTGAAGTAAACAATAAGTGAGTTACTTCAAGATAATGTGGCACAATATACTCCACTTAAAAAATCTATGTTGAGTTCAATGTTGGAGATGCTCTAAAATGTAAAATTTATCTCGTTTTCCTTCTTTTACTTCTCATACGTGTCATTTTCTCTCATCTTCCCAAATCTTATCTTTTAGTGAAAGTTTACTTTCTTCTCTATCTTCCAAGTGTCTTTTTCTCTCATCTTCCCAAATCTTATCTTTTAGTGAAAGTTTACTTTCTTCTCTATTTTCCAAAAGACACTTCGTTCCATCTACGGGTCCGGATAGAATGAACCCATAGAAAGATTGGTTCATCTTAATTAGACCAATTATTTATATCCATTGGATTAAATTGTCCACTAAATTCTACTCATCATCTTGTAGGAAAACTCTTTTTATATACATTCTCTCTCTTAATTCTTTAAATCTTCGACCACTATCGGATTATAATTTTAAAAAATAAAATAAAATATACCAACTTAATTAATTAAGTACCACCATCATCCCTACTCAATAAATTCTCAAGGTTCATCCATATCAAAAAATTTGAAGGCATATACATCTACTTCCAGTTTTAACTTTTAACAAATTTTAAACCAAAAATCATAAGAAGAAGGTGGCGGTGTGGCAAATGGCTGGGATAAATTGGTTTAAGGTTTGCTGAAAAATAAAAATGGTAAACGTGTGTGAGAGTTGATACAGATTGGAAGTTATGAATTTTCCATTGTTCTTAGCTACAACTAGGGGTGTTTTATTGATAAATTGGATTGTACTGTACCACAAAAAATCAAACTATTTAAATAGTTAATGAATTGAACCACATATTTAAAACAATTCAGTTAATCAAACTTAATTCAAAAACCAATTTAACAATTTTAAATTTTTTTTAACCTCAATTAAGATTTTTTTTCTTACAAAATTTTCGAAAAAAAAATACAGGAAATATTAAAACTTTTTTTTGAAAAAAAAACAAAATCATTTTTTGTTAAAAATGTTTTGATTTTTTTTTTCGAAAAAAATCGAAACTTTTCTCTTGAATCTTTTTTTTCGAGAAATTTTTTATATTTATTTTTCTCAAAAGATTTTCAAAATTCTTTTTCCGAATAACTATTTTGAAATTGATTTTAACTAAAAATTTGTTCAAAATATTAAACTAATTTATATTTATAAATCAGTTTTAAACCGGTTCAGAACTGCACTGAACTTGATTTGAAAGTGGTTTTTAATAACTGAACCAAACTATTAATGTGGTCAAATGCGGTTTGGTTTTTACACCATGAATACCCCTAGCTACAAACATTGAAATTTTTTTTGCTCCTACTCTCAAGAACAAAAACAAAAGAGCTTTTTGAGATGGATATATGTGTTAAAGAAGAGAGATTCAACTATTAGAATCTAAATAAACTAAATTCATAACCCATATTTGGTTTAGTGTATATGTAAAAAGAAAGACTAAATTTTTTATTTTGGATAAGAAATTAAAAAACTGAATAAGACATTAAAACTCTTAAATTTAGAGCTATCCAACTAAAAATAATAATATAATAAATTAAATTTTTATTTCAAATGACTGCGCAAAAACTTAATAGTGAAGATGTAATGAATCTAAAGGTTAAAAAGTCATGGTCTATTTTAGATCAATACTTCATAGGTGCATGCTAAAGGGACCCTCTATCTACACCATATTCTTTTTCAAATTTCAAATTCATATGAGAAAGGAAGCAAAGCCGAAGCTTTCTTTATACCTCAAATTTTTCTTCAAAATTTAAAATTTTCAAACCTCTATCTCTCTCCCTCTTTCAGACTTTTTTTTCACTCACCTTCTCCAAAACGTGATTAACAAATTTCAACTATAGGGCTTTGTGTTTTCCTTTACATTTTTTTAATATTGATTGTTGTTTGATATTTGATGGATTCCTCTTTGTTATTTTGCATGACTTCTCCTTTGATGGTTTCATTTGTGTTTCAAGGGGTTTGATCCTTTTTAGGTTTTTCTTTATAATTTTGTTGACTATTTCCCTGTTCTATTTTGTTTTTACTCATATCTTTAGAACACCAACAGGTTCTCTCTTTGATTTATTGGTTTTACTACTACTATTTCTTATGTTTATTATTGGTACATCTCTACAATTATAAAATTTCTTATGATACTTCTTTTGATTTTTCCCCTTCTTTGTTTGTAGGAACAAGTGTGGTGTTTTGTCATTTAAGGTAATAAATTCTTTTACATTTTGCAAGATACATTTAATTGGTTTCATTTTTGTTTCTCTCTACTTGCTCATATTCATTTGAACAATTGATTTTTGTTCCTATTTTTAGCATTTAAATCTGACTTAGGATGAGAGAAAGAAACTTTTCCTTCTCCTCTTGCCTTTTTCTTCATTGTTGATATATTTTTTTTCTTCTGATTTGTTCCTAATCAAGGTATGTTTTACTCTTTATAGTTGTGTTTTGATTTGTATACAATTGTTATACAAAAGAAAGAGGTTTCTAAGAAGAAAAATGTGAAACAAATGAGAAAATGAATAAGAATGAAAGTGTCTAAAATAATCAAGTGCTTTTTCCATTTGCATTGCATATTGACTAACATGTAAGGTTATGAGTCAGAGCACATAGCCTTGTTAGGAGCAAGAGTTGGTCCAATACATATTGAGGCCTAAGGTAAATTTTAAAATGAGGTCCTGTAAATTTTTTTGACAAGGAAATTTTATTAAATTTATTTTTTCGTTACATGAGATAAAAAGAAAAGGAAACAAAAAAGAAAAAGAAAAAAAAAAGACGAAAAAAGAACTAAACTACCAAGTCCTTAAAAAAGGACACACCCAAAACATAGCCAAAAGAGTCGAGGATAAGCTAGAAGGTGGCTCATAAACCACATTCAAGGAAAGTATGCTATTAGTTCTCATTTTTGTCAAGATATCTACACAAACATTTCCTTCACGAAGAGTATAATTGAGGGAAAAGATCCAATCAAAAGTGCTTGAATTTCAACATAGAGGACATTTGACCAACTCACACTTCCAAAGAAGCCAAATTGAAAGTCTATAGCATGATTTTGCATCAAACCTCCAAAATCCTCTATCCCTAGATTAGTTAATGCACTACCATTAACATTGAGAACCACTGTATCCATATATATTACCTTTTTTCCAACAAACTTCGCAAATTTGTCGAGAAAGAGATAAAATGATAACCAAAAGCCACTCTAGCAACTTGAACATTAAGCAAAAAAGACTATAATAAAACTCTCATCGGATGAGCGCCTTAAAAATGATTTTATTTCTCGACATCCAAATATTTCACAAGATCAAGGGAGCTAACACACCAAAATGTTACTATAGTAAGAAGGAACTTTGGCATATTAACAAAGTCAATGTTGTTAATGGATCGTTGAATATCGTTGCAACCACATCCTATCCAAACTTCAATAGTTCAAGGGCACAAAAACAAACAAGGGGAATATTCTCCTCCTCAACCTTGCAAATGGGATAAGTAGGAGAAACATTATCCCCTCTATGGAACAAAACAACACCAGAGAGGAGTGAGTTATGACAAGCTTGCCATAAGAAAAATTGGAAACTAGTTGAGATGTAAAGTTTCCAGATCCAATTCCACGCATCTTGGGAGGTCATTGTAATACTTCGAGAGAGAAGTTGTTAATACACGTTCTTAGCTAAGTATTGTCCATCTAAACTCGCCTTCCACACCCATACGTCCTCGATAGAATCAACAAAACATAGCTTCATATCCTTAATTGTTCGTAACAATCATGGAGGTAAAGGTAGTATTCATGTCATCGATCTTATACATATAATCTTCCCACATATCTACTAATAACAGCAAATACTATATTCACTTTGTTAATGCTTATTCTAAATTCACACGGATTTATCTTGATATGTTCATTTCAAAACTATGATTGAAAATAAATTAGATTTCAAAATTAAATGAATTCAAACTAAAGTGTACTATTCATTTTGTAAAATACGACAAATTCAAATCAATTTCTAGCAAGTTTTCTCTCTAATTCACATGTATTCTCAATTTGATTTTCATCCACTAAAGCAGTAATTAATTAAGAGTATATAAAGTTTACATAGATATTACAGTTACAACATGAATAGTCAATGCTTGATTATGTTAATTAATTAAAAGTAATATTTCACATTACAAGCTAGCAAGAAATTGTATTTGCTTCAGAAGAGGAGTTAGTGTTTCCATCAGCTTCTCACAAGGGTGATTGTGAATTCCCTCGTAAGTAGTCACCACAATGCTAGTATCTTTAGATAGCCTTTGCACTTGTTTCTTCACATTGCATGTGTGATGTGTGCATCGGTAGTAGCTTCTTTATGTTCATCATTTACCAATGCAAATTTGTTAAACAAGAAACAAATCATTACTTGTTATCCCAATAAGATAATAGACCAAAATTTAACCATTAATAAATATTTATATCACCAAAGTTAATTATATTTTATTTCTTATTTTGTTGTTTTTATTACTACTATTATTAACATCATTATTTTTATTTAAATATTTATAGAATTTTAAAATTATATGATATTCTATCACATCATTTTATATTGAAAACATATATACTAAATATCTTTTATTAAAACATATAACCACTAATTGATTGATATTTGCATGTAGAAAACATATATACTAACAAATGTCTAAATTATTTAGAAGTTTTGTATATGTGATCATAACATGATTTAAGATGAGTCAACTATTGGATTGTTTATTTTGCATTCTACAAAAAGTTATTGAATGTGTTACTATGTTAAATTTAATATTTTATGTCAAAAGATCTTGACTCTATATGTATGTATCTTCTCATCTAAATAATCTATCATATATTGTTAAATATATAAAATTTGAATTTTATTTTATAAATTAAATTTTATTGCATGATAAAAATCAAATTAATATACATGATTTTTAATCTTCTAAGAACGTGTCTTGGATCCAAAACTAAGAATCACAAATAAGTTGAGAGGAAGCAAAAGCAAGCGATTTACGTAAATCATGTTCCAAAAAAAATAATTCAAATATCCACTTGAGGTGATAGTTTAGTAGTAAAAGTTTAATCTTAAAATATCAAGGTATCGAGTTTAAATTTTCTCATGACATAAAATGACTATTAGTGTCACTTGAATTAATAAAAATTATCATTTCTTCGATTTTTATTTTTTATAAAAAATTCACATATCCATGCATGCATATATATATCCAACATAAAAAAGGAAACCAAATGATCATTTGACACACACAAATGACACATACAAATATATATATACCTTGGAAATTTGCTGTTCTTGACAGCTTTCTGTCCATATTTCCTCCAACGATAACCATCATCCAAAATATCATCAACACTTCTTGTTTGAAACGCAAACCTTGGCACTCTTGTTGTCTTCTTCATCACTCTCCCACCTTTAACCCTTTTCTCCTCTTTGTTTCCCATCAGCTTTTCCTCTTCCTCTTCTTCATGTTGATAACTCCCACTAATTATTTCATTATTATTATTATTATTATTAATCAACAAATTAGAAGAAGTGCATTGAATATCCATTAATGTCTCCTTAGGTGCATCCCCAACAAGCAAGTTGTTATTTTGGCCTAAGAAAAAGTTACCCCAAATATCTATATCACCAATTGCAAGGCCTTGATCATCTTGAGATTCCAAAGGGTTTGTGAAGAAGAAGGGAATAGAAGTGTTGTTGTTTTGAAGAGGTGGTGGTGGTGGTGGCATCATTAATGGTGGTGGGTTTGGTGAGAGGTCTTGGTTTTCCATCATTAATTCCAATGAAAGAGAGAAAGTTATGAAAATGTTCTAGAGTTGAAATTTATAAAGTGGAAATTATTAATATGGTGGAGAGTAGAAGAGGTTTGGCAACCATCACACATATACATGTACTAGATATTGAGAGGTAGTAGCACTATATCATGCATTGATGATAACGAAAAAATTAAATGCATATATATATATTGGGCACGTAGTGTTGTGCTATGTGAAAATTACTTATAGGGCAGTTGAGCTGAAGTAGTTGAAATATAGTTGAGTTTATCATAGGGTGCAAGACAAGAGATATATAGATATTACTATGCATATTCATATATATATATATATATATATATATATGATTGTACGTGCATGAGATACATTAATTCTCTAGGCCACCACTTTATCTCATACACGCGTTGAAATTAATGGACTGTTTACCTACCTATAAAACTTGATAAAGAAGTATAGTTTGCTTATGTCATTTGCATCACGTTTGAAATTTTTATGTCAGTTTATTATATTCAAGCAAATTAAATACTAACCAACCAATAGTTAGGCCAATCATTATATGGAAGATTCATTGTAAAGGTTATTTTTTTATAAATGGAAATGTTTGGATCTCATTTTAAATATAAACAAAAATAAAAAATATAAATTAGATAAAGTTGCTCTTTTAGAAAATATTTTTTATTTCATGTTTTGAATAATATTAAATTTTTTTAATGACAAAACCACATAATTACAAGGAGTACTCTAGTTCAAATTATAAAGGAAAAACAAAACAAAGAAATAGAAGACTACATAAGGAGGCCAACCAAGAAGAACAATCAAAACTAGACAAACAACACACCAAGTAACCAGTTTTGAATGATATTATTGAGGTTGCTTTAATGAAATAATGTTTAAAATGATGTATTTTAATTCAAGAAAATATTTCATAACTAATGTATATATAATTTTTTTTACAGGTGCATATATAAATCAAGATGATGTCAATTGTTCATTAATGGTCTCGATGTTTTGTTGCATGTTATGTAATTTTTGTTTTCTACGTTATCTCTTTTACACAAAATAATATATTATTACTGTCTAAGAATATGCTTACCTTCATTGGATGATTGATACTAGTGTGAAAAAAAAAATCTTATCTCAACCATTTATAGATGTAGCTGCCACATTCATATTTGTACTAACAACTACATTTCTGTAGTAAAATTCTATCAAATTTCTTCACTATTATTGTAGTGATGTTTCCTCAAATCAAAGCAAATATTCTTATAATGTTCTCAACATAATTTTTCCTTGGCAAGGCGTAAAATAAAAATCAGTGAAGCCTCCTAATGTTGAGGTAAGTTTGCTGGAACAAATAAAAAGGGATAGCTTGTAGAAACAGAAAGTGCAGACAGTTAGACACCTGAAACAGAAGTTCTAATTATACATAACCTAATAAAGAAAACATGATGATGAGTAATTAATTCAACAAGAGATTTGTTTGTTTAAACTGACAGCTAATTTTATTGGTTGAACTAGCTAGGAGTGAAAAATGAAGACTTAGAAGAAGAAAAAAATTAAAACTGCTACTTTGGACTTGGAAACAAGACTAGTTTGGTGAACATCATAAACCGTAGATATCCAAACACCGACTATATCAAACTAAAAAATAGGGGAAGCTTGTATTACACTATCAACATAACAACTACCTTGGCAACTTATTTATTGCAGTGAAGACTACAAGAAAATAAAGAGAGAAAAAAAAAAGGTGAATTTTAAGCATTACAGTTTCTGCATCTATCAATTCGAAGCTCCAAAGTTTGACATTAAAAGCATTATGCTATCTGAAGAAACTAATTAAGTTAGCTTCATCTTCTTTTCATGGATCTCTTCTTAATTCTATATGAATATGAACAAACTTGCAATAATCTTGATTTAACAATCAATGCATGCATACTATATTCTCCAAAGCAAATAGTAATGAGTCATTGACATGAATGAAGCTTAACATCAGTCGTGTAAAAAAATTACCTGAAAGGGTACAATCAAAGACTTATTATATATAAAGCCTACCTCACATGTTTTGAAAGCTACATATTTACCAGAAATTCCAAACAAAAAATATGATGAGTTTGTTGTCAACAATTATAAAATTCATCTTCCAAGTAAGAAAGTAGAGAAAACAGAAAACAGACAATTTCAATAAATCATTTATCTACAAGAAATCATATTTACAAGAATTCAATAAATTATTTACCAACAAGCCAGCTTTTGAGTAACATGGTTCCAATCAAGTGTTTAAGTTTTCATGTCAAACATGCCCAGATCAATTGAACAGTATTGTCTATCCTCCACACCATCAACAAATTTTAGGCGATCTAAATGTATTTTAGAAGAATGCTAGCAACACAATATTTGACGCTCAATTTTTTACACAACTATTATTGGGTGATTTTTCTTTAAATAGGACCCACATGAAACTCATCTGATAATAGAGTGCGCTAAAAAGTACATTGCTAATACATATCTTGCATGTTGCATTTCCTTTCACACCCTCTACCAAGGAAATTGCAGAGTTTTATGGTGTGAGCAACAAATTACCTAATTCATCAGAATCAGAAGATACAGGAAAAACTCAATGCAATTCTCTTCATCCTGATAGACTAGATTAAATGAAGCCTAGGTTGCGACAAGCTCTTACATATTACACATTTACTAAGGTCTTTACACATTTACAATAGATTTCACTCATGACAAACCAAAAAAAGATGAACCTTGAAGAACATTAGCTGGAAAAAAGTAGGCATGGCTTAACCACCAATGACTAGCCTCTGCAGAATACAATATGATTATGACTTATATTAAACAACAGAAAGGAGGCTAGATCTTTCCCAAATACATATGTTGACACAATACAAAAGGTAGGAGATTACTCAAGGATATTTCACCGACCAACAAAGCACTTATAACCTTAATCTGAGTCGTAAATAGTCAAATATTCAACTAAACTTTCAAAGAGTAAAGTATGCAGCTGTTTAAAAGAACATAAATAAATAAATCAACGAGAACTAGTGTTGTCAAACATTCCTTGCAAAACTGACGGGGCACTATTATTAATGAATAAAAGAAAAGAAATTTGAATGAGTCCAAAAAACAAAGAAGCAACTGGATATGGCAAACCTGTGGCATGATCAACAGCTCCTGACCAGACCCCTCTCAGAAGCTTCCTCATTTGATGGGTGATGGAAAACAGAGACAATGACGCCCAGAAGTTTGGAGATATACCATGTTAGCCAGCTTGAGAAGCTTGTCGCTCTGAGGTTCAGAATCTTGAGTTAGAGATAGTTGGTTGGGTTTCTTCCACTTCAGAAATATTGTTTTTCATGTAATTAGAAAGAAAAAAGAAAATCGATGCTGTTTCAGAGTATACACTTTCAGAATATTGATGTTGAACTCATTCAAAACTTTTCTATCTCTAAGCGAACTAATTAATCATTTTCCTGCAATCAAATGTCAGGCCGATAATTCGAGTAATAAATTGACGGTTGACAGTGTCATACAAGTGAAAAGTAGAAAAAATTTGGAGAGCCGGATGATAACTATTTTAAACCTCCAATCTGTACAATTTTTTACATTCTAAAACTATAGAAACATGTTACAATAATTCAATAAATTAAATGTCAACCCATTGTCAATTAAAAAACATTATGACTTCTCTCCCTCAGGACATGAAAAAGGTAAGACACCTATTCTGATGCCTACACAATGGAAACAAAATCTTCCTCTTTTTAAATCTAGCAAATTACAAAGCATCCTTTTTTGCCGACTCTGTTATACTCCAGAGGGATCAAAATATCATCTCAATAGCAGCGGGAAGAATGCCAATCTTTTTTGGAAGGAATCCCAAATGCTCTCCATCAGATTGAATATAAATGCCATCGTTGCCTGATACGTCCTCCACCTCAATAGAAAGTACACTACAATACAAACAACACTCCAAATGAGTATAACCACAAACCTAAACAAGCCTTAAAGGAAACAGGGTCGGTGGAAATAATAATAGATTCACTAGAAAAGAAGCTAATTGCGAGCTAAGCTTCCATTGCGCTGTAAAAGGTAGCAGAAACACATGGTAAACTGCCACGATAACCAATCAGAAAAAAAAAAAAAAAAATTGCTGCAAATTCTGTTGCTGAGAAATCAAATTCATTGGTCATCTAAACCTTAGTAATTAATCATGAAGAATGTTATCTATCTTTCTTTGAAAAAGATTATACCTTCTTGTAGATACATTTTTAACTGAGAGATGTGTCCCATTGTAAAGCTTATGTAATTTCAGGACAAAATCATACCACTTGAAATCCTGAAGAATCACAACCTGCAGAATTAACATGAAACGGTAAACTTCAATAGAAGATAAGTAGAGTTTAGGAATAGGTTTAGCCAACAGATCACGAAAAATAGATGTTAATCTTTATCAATGAGATCTTACAGAAAGGCATTTTACCTCTAAACTTCCAGTGAAAGGATCAGCATTTGGTGTAATTTTCATGCCACCACCAAAGTATTTTGCATTACCGGCACAAATGGCTGTCACTTGAGGAAATGTAACCCATTCGCCTTCATTGAACTGCATTTTTCATTTACTATAAAACTTGTGTGACACGTCTGGTGCACTTACATAAAGGCTATGGAAGACTCATACTGACCTTGATTCTCAGATCCTGATTTTGATGCCCCATGAAGGCTTGCAATGAACCAATGACATAGCACAGTTTTCCAAATCTCTTGTACCTAGCAGCATGAAAACCTGCCTTCGCACTCCTGCAAAGTTTTGTCAAGAATGCATTTAGATATGATTCCTGTGTTGTTATGCTTATTCTGAAATTTCTAAGTTAGCCTTACAAATGAATGTCAGCAATATTTATGAAGTAATGATGTTCGCAACTTTCTCCACTAATAACTCCGACATCTATCTTTGATCTCAACCCTAAAGAAAAAGGATTTGATTCCTCTAAAATGAGCTCTCACTTTAGTGGGTAAAGTAAGACATCTCAACCGCTGATGAGAAAATCAATAGTTGATACTCTAACACTTCTATGATTTGTCATGCTTGTACACATAATATCAACTGTTTGATTTATTTATCAACAATTAAGATTACTTACTTTATCCTCTAAAGTGAATCGTTCATTTTAGAGGAGTTGGATCCAAAGAAAAAATATATTAGAATGCATTAAGGGAAAAACAAAAAGAATATGTAGAAACATAAGATGTGAGGATGAGCTATAACGCAGAGAAAATAGCAATAACAAAACAAGAAAAATAATAAACCTCTAGCAACGCGTTCAACGGCCTCACATGGATCATTGTTCCTGGAGAAGAGACAACAAATGTTTCCATTTACTTCAATTATATAGAGGTGTAAAATGAATGAAAATAAGTACAAAAAACAAAAACTAACCATCCAAATGTTCTTGCAAAATCAGAACCAGTTCCCAAGGGGATGAGCTGCATAAAGACAGAACATATTAGGGATTAGATTGGAGAATCTAAAATCACATGCATTTGAATAAAAACAGAGAATATTGCATTCTGGATGCTGCTACTCACACCAAGAGCGGTTGAACGCGTAGACTCATTCAGTTGACTGGCAACAGGTTTTCCAGCCCAGAAAAACCCATTAACAACCTGCTTGTAATGAACTGAGGTACATTAAGTGCGAAAGCAAGAAAGAATGTAGAAATTCGTAGACAACTATGTTCACTATCAGCTAAATATTTTAACAACAAATACATCAAAAGGAAGCTTGGTTGAACCCTCTCTCATACGACAGAGAGTAGAAACTACTCAGATTTCAGGGTGTTCTTTAAGTAGCAATTTAAATAGTGCGAAATCCATACAATAACATCATGTGCCCAATAATAATAAATAAATAAAACAAATCAAAAGAAAACAGTTTATATACCTCATGAAGAGTTCCATCACCTCCAACAGCAATGACAGCATCAGCCCCTTCCCTTATAGCCTATATAGCATATGAGGATAACAATCTGTGAACTCATTAGAAGCAATAAAGCTTAGGACTAAACATAGGTGCAGTTTCTCGTATGTTGTCCTTACTGTTCTCCAAACACTAATCAACGCATGGACTGTGAATCTAATTGTAAAAACATAATTATGTTAAAATTAATTTAACTGAAAAAGTTAATACATGTGACATGTTGTAATTGGTGAACAGCACAAACAACACCTATAAAACAGCACCTAAGCTTTGTCCTAAAGCTTATTCCAATGCAAGTAAAGTTGAAACCCTTCAAACTAACCTCTCTTGTTATGTCAATAGCATGACAAGGGCCTGAAGTTAAGGATTCACATATCTATTCAAAAACCAAAAAGGGAAAACACATGTATCATGAAATCCCAAATAAACAAAAACAAAACAAACACTCATGAGTCATCATGACACAATAGAAACATGACTCACATTGCATTCTTTACCAAGGCGAGACCGTAGATATGGAACTAGCTTCCTCCATTCTCTACCAGTCCTTCCATTAGCACCTACAAACCAAGTTACTTGCTTCAATACTTGGAAGACAAATTCTTCACTAGACCACTGTGTAGCACCGACCCTTCTGATCGAAGTCGTGTCCGACACCATTATTACATTCAACTAATTTATTTCCTCAAATTATTATCAGTTTCTGACGTGTCAGTACTTGATAGCTAAACAACATTTTACTTACACACTGATGTAATCAATTAACATGTCTAGAGAACTAACCAACTATCAATAATAGTGTCAAATATACTCCAAAAAATTGAACTTTATCCCAAAAATAATAATGGGTCATTCTAATTACAACACCCCATTATTCATATAACGAGGGAAAGTGAATATTTGATGACAAAAAAAATTGTGAGCAAAGAGAAGAAAAGACCTTGAGGGTTGACGATGAAAACTAGGTCCCTTCGACGAGAAGAAGAGGAGGATGAATCGATGCCAAGGAAGCGTTCGGGTGTGAATGGTTGGAGCTCTGATCTGAAAACCATGGTGGTGTTAACCATGGAAAAACCTCCTCCCAATGCTACCATCAAAGAACTATGTGGCACACGCAATTTTACGATGAGTTAGGAGAAAAAGAGAAAAAGAAGAAGAAGAAGCAACAAGGAAGGAATCGTTGGTTGGTTCAATCTACAGAAACAAAGAAGATATCACTCATTTGGCGACTTGTTATATATATGTACTATCGTTCTAACCGAAGCACTACTTTTTCTCATTTAATAATTTAATTTAACTGAACTTTTGTCCCACCACGCTCATCTTCGGTTTTTTATGAGTATACTTTTTTAGAGGAAGACATATTTTAGTTTCTAAAAAA
>JBBPBP010000003.1:2504049-2550172 GCA_037974735.1 Cicer chorassanicum
TAGTTACAATTTCAATATTTATTTATTCACTTTACTAACTATTCACTTTAGATGATGATGTAAATTCATATTAGACATAGTAACTAGATTTATTATTTCAAATTCCAAAACGACAATATATTTTTTTTTTTTGGTGAAAAAAAAAATCAATATATGACATTATCTTCGACAGCTTGGGAGCACTAAAATATAATTTGAACACCCAAATTCTTACAAATGAATCCAACTCAGTAATGTTCCACTACATTGATTTGAATTAAAGTATAATTAGTGAATAATCATTGGACGTATTACTCATTATATACACATTATTACAATTAATGATCATGAGCTTCTAACTAGCTAAATTAACTAGTTTGGAATGGTATACCAAGAAATTTGTAACAATCAACTTTAACATCTTGTCTAAAGTAAGACGTAAATTTATACATGATTGTCTTGATTTGTATGTATTCATTTTATGGACTGCGTGATTCTAAGTAGTCCTCAAGAAATTAAACTTCCTTAGTGAAGATAGTTTTCCAATTTTAGATTGGTGGTTACATTTGAATAGAAGCCATTTTTGTTTTAGAGAGTATGCAACTTCAAGTAAATCAAATTAACTTTTGAATTTTAAAAATTGGTAAATATATCTCTAAAATTATAAAATATTAATTAAAATAATTTATATTTAAATTGTTATTTTTGGAAATTATGATACGACATATTAATTGAATATGTGATATTTCTACGTTGATCTTATATCAATGTTATCGCAACATAAATTAATTTTCTTATGAATTTTAAATATTTTAAACTAATTTTTCAATAATTAATTTATGCATAATTACAGTTAACCATAAATTTGTTTTTAAGAAAAAAAATTCATCGGTAAATTTGACTTCGAGAATATGACATTGATGTGTGATCAATGTTTATAAACTATATATTCAATTATAATGTTACATCAACATATCTAACTGCAAAAATTTATCGAAGAATTATTTTAATTAATATTTTATAATTTCAAAATTATATTTATGAATTTATTAATTTAATCAACTATTACATTTTGATGTCCTTGTTAACTTTTACATTTTTGGGTACATAAGTCCTGTTATTTTGGTCGGGTGTGCATTGAATTAAATGGTACTGTAACTTTATTAGTTAAGGTCATTTTCCACCCCGAGGGGGGACAATATTGGGACCCACAAAATGAACATGAATTGGTATTATACCATATTTCATTGAGTTACATGTCTTCATTCTTACCCGGCAAATAGAACGACCCTTTTCCATTGATGATCTATAATTGGATACACATTTGCAAACTAAATATAGTTGTTCTTACCTTCATGGGATTGACTTTCTTGGGAGCTTTTCTTGCCGTATGGAACATTGTTGTTCTTCTACTTTGCCTTGACCACAATCATACTAAAAAAGAAAATTGCATCATATTTATAAATAAGCCTTGACAGCGATCTCATAGCTTATATAGTACAACAAAAATTAAATCATTGATGAAGTGATTTGGCTCATGTTCAAGTAATTCAAAAAGTCTACGTTGTTAAAGAGTAGTACTTAAAAGTGGTTTATAAATAACAAATACATTTTTTTAATCTATTGAGTGTCTTTTATTTAAAATAATATTATGAAAGTTTGCGTTTAAGATTTAAAGCAGACAATATTTTAAAAATATAATTTGAATTTGAAATATTGGTGTAATGGATATGGGTCTAAGCTACAAGTTCTTTAACTTAAAGCTATAATTATTTAGCACCTTAATTTTAACTTCTATTAACTGATACAGTTTTGCCCAAAAAAGTACCACTTTGTTTGAAAATCGAGGTTAAAGATAGTTATAATCAACATAAATTATTGGGAATCCCAAGTTCTATATTGAGTAAAGATAAAATCTAAACATAGTTTATAAAGAGAAATCTCTCTCGCCATTCAAGTTAGTTTTGTAAGGATGAGTTAGACTCAATATAAAAAATCTAATATGGTATAAGATTCAAAAGTCTATTGATCCGAGATATCCGTCATTTATATCTATGACATTTGAAATCTCATATCTATTTTCGAAGTCTAATTCATCCATACTTATTTAAAAAGCAACAAAAAATTAAAACTTTTCAAAATCTTTTCAAATCTCAAAGCTAAAAGGGTGTCACACTTCTCAAGTCACACAAAAAAAGAATTTTGTTTTGCCTAGATGTCATATATTAGAGTTCAAATCTAGGGATGACAATATAACCTGCACCCGCGGGTACCCACTCAAACCTGCTTGATTTGGACGGAAAAAATCTGCTTTGATCGGGCGCGGGTGCGGATTTTTCCCGCAATTAAAATTCGTGGGCTGGGACAGGTTTGGGGGTGGTGATATCCACCCCGCACCCGCATCCGAACCCGCCCCGCAAGTAATATTAATGTAATTTTTAAATTTTATATACACATATATATTGAAAATACTTAATATTTTTAAAAATATTAAAAAATATAAACTTATCTCTATAGAATTTTTTATTTTATTTTATAACTGTCTAATAACAATTATTTTATTATATTAATTATAATAGATATAATTTTTAAATTTATAATTTTATATATATATGAATGAGTGCGGGTGTGAGCAGGAAAACCCGAACCCCGTTGCGGGCGGGAATGGGAGCCTAAATTCTACACCCGCTATGAAACGGGGGCGGGTGCGGGTTTTCCTGATTAGTCGGGTGCGGGGGTGGAGGAGGCAAAATCCGACCCCGCCCTGCCCCGTTGCCATGCCTATTCAAATCTCATGAATTTAGACGTACATAGTGCCGAAATACAAAACAACTTAATATCAAAAGAAACTAGTAAAGAACCAAACTTTAAATTTGTAACTTTCATATGACAATAAATTATTGCACCACCAAATTCAAAAAAACAAATGTATAAATTATTACAACTTCAAAATCCAAAATACAAAAGTCTCGATTTGGTCCCTTATGGTGTGTTTGCGAGTTGGTTTATAGAGAGTTTTGGAGAGAAATTTTTTGAAGGATTAACTCTATTTTGATTTTTAAAAATTAAAAGAACATCATGATATTATATATTCATTTATCATGTTGTTCTTTCAATTTTTTAAAAAATTAAATATATATTAAAATATATACTTATTCATCTAAAATTTAACTCGCAAACAAATCCTCATAGCTCAGCAAATTTCATTGTTTCAAGAGCAAAGAAGAAACTAGAAATTGAAGAAGAATGAATGACATTTGAAATTTACCGACTTTTAAATTTAAAAAAATATTAGGGACTAATTGTCTCAAAAAAATTGTTGTACATACTAAATGTCCACATGATTTATTAAATTATGCAAAATAGTTTTTTTTGTGAAACCTTACTCTTCTTATAGGATTGGTTTCACGATGAGATTGAGAAAACTGCTGTGATTTTGCCAATTGATCAAACCATAAAACCAAACATTCTTTTCATGATTGGAAAGTCTTTAATAATAAAAGGGAGATTTCATGAACAATGCATAGGCCATTCTCTACCTATCATCTCAAAGTATGCATTGCTACTATAGTCAATCAAGCGTATATATGGGATATAAAGTCGACTTAACGGTTGTGCTGGATAAATAAAGAAATCCTCAAGAAGTCAATTGGAAGGAAAAAACGGCAATCCGAACTGGTTGTGAGTATATTGGGCCTCATTTGCTGAGAAATGGGCCACTCTATTACTATTCCTACTAATATGGTCAAAACAAAAATTTCACCTCTCATTCCTCACATTCTCAAAAATCTTTTAAAATCTATTTGTTTTTGTCAATCTTAACTTTATTCTGATCAACCAATCATGACATTTGTTCGTATTAATCAATTCAAATATATATATATATATACTAACTTGAAAATTTATAGAATTTTTTAGACCTTTAAATTGGTTTAAAAGTGAAAATAATTCTTTAAATTAACATTTTACATATTCAAATTAGTAAATCTAAATATATAAAAAAAATTAAAATAATAAATTAATATCTACATAGCTTAATTAAATTCATATAAATTTAGTTCGAATTGATTAATTTGTAGATAATTAAAATAAAATGTAAATATAAATTTTAGAAACTTTAAAAAATGTAAGGAGTGAGATAAATCCTCCTTGAAAGAAATAGTTCTAAAATTCTAATAGCAAGAACAATTGGGTTCTAAAATTCGAAGTTATGTAGTTGATACACTCAATGACCCCAACATTGTCTGCTTCAGACTATACCTCTAAAATATTGGGTTCCAAATTAATGAGTAGTCTTTAAGTTTAGTTTAACCGATAAATGCAGATAAATATAAAAGAACAAAAATGTTAAGTAGCACATATAGTATTGGGTGAATGGAATGGTAACGGATAAGTATTTAACTGGAGATTAAAACGATTCTTATAATCTTATCTTATGCAGAATTTTGAGGATATTATTGGACAAGCAACACCTAAGTAAATTGGGCGTGCATCGTGTTCATACTATGTAAGTAAATGGATACTCTGCCAATACACGATTCAAATAGTATTCCCTCATGTTTATATATAACAGAATTTTCGGAATTTTTTTTTATATAAATTTTTTTTAAAATATATTTATTGTTTAAGTTATTTTTATATAAAATGTTTTATCTTTTTAATATTATTAATAAATATTTAATGTACCATAATTTTTAATTAAGATATACATATCAAAATAATTAAAAAATTAAAACAATTTTAATTTTAATTTTTTATTTTATTTTCGCATATAAATAAAAATAATAATATTTAATAGTGTTTCAGAAGAAATGTTGTGAATAGTGTTATAATTTGTCAACATATAAATAAAATTGAATAATTACAATATAACTTTTGAAACATTGTTTGAACATTAACAGGAACAATTTGTAACTTTTGAACATTGAACAGAAATAGATTTACCCTACCGTAAAGCATGACCAGTAATAATTTTCAATATTAAATTTCTGGTGTAAATCTTAGAATATTTTCTTGCTCTTTTTGAGGACTTTTTGTTTATATCCTTGAAAAGACGTGCGGTGAAGTGAGTGAGTAAGTGACGATGATTTATCATCCACTCACCGCCCAAAACATCAAACTTGTCATTAGTCAAATCCATCCACGTATGCATATCATCCATAACGTCCTAAATAATTATTAACAGTTGGCATGTTCAAATTGGAATGCAGATGCATTTTAATTTTGTTCTGTTATGAAGGAATGGTAAAAAATTATAATTAACCACATATTCCACTATCATCCTTAAATCAGACTCAACCTATTTCTTTACTATATATACCCACATGGTTTTGCAATATATTTCTTGCGAAAGAGTTGATAGTTAATTACTTAACCCTCATAGCATATTCAACCATTAATCTTATGAAATACTTTGTGGAGCAATTCCCGTAACAAAATTATTCTTTAAGGTTTGTTTACTTCATAAAAATATTTTGTATTTTTATTTTTTTAAATTATTTTATATTGATGAAATTTTTTAAAAGTGAACCATTGTTATGAAAAAAAAAGATAAAATACTAGTTAATATTAAATGAAAGTGTATTTTTAAAAATAATAAAAATCAAATTTTAATTTTTTTTGTTATTTCTAAAAATGTAGATAATTATCTACTTCAAAAGAGTTTGTTACTAAAATTTTTAATATTTTACTTTCTAATAATGAATAAATTTAACATGAATTTAAAAATAAGAATTAAAAATATTTTTACGAAATAAACCACAATAATTTTAATATATAATAATTTTCCCTCTAAAATAATCAAGCCTTCTATTTTAGACAGAATATTCTAGAAATATGAGCATGCATGTGGAACCTCTGGACAGAGTTCAAATACAAAATATGAATGCCAACACAACATTATCAACAATTTGTTGATTACTCACATGCGGTTCCTTTATAATGTACAAGTACGAATAGTGATGGTTGTCGTGAATTGATTAAAGATTGAATACAAAGCTAAGATGACCTGCCACCTATAAAAATTTAAGGTGGTAGCTTAGGATTTTTGTCTTGATAGGTTAGTAATAAAAACGAAAAAGAATAAGATTGAGGGGATTACTTTAATTGTGCACCACTAAATAATATATTAAAAATAAGCATAGATCTGGTAGATAGGCATGAACCACACCTTTAAAACAATCAAAAAAATTATGATTCTATGAGCAGAAAATTCCAACAAACTAAGATGGTGAGATCAAGCACAATAGATCAAAAAAGGCCATTAGAAAAAAAAATAAATCATGATGATGATAGCTAAGACCGACCATTACAAAATGGGGACCTTGGAAATTCAATAATTCAATATAGCTATGAATCAATGGGGCCAAAGAATTGATGAGTGATTATGGATTCATTTTTTTTCACTTTTCAATATAGTATATTTGCATCATAAAAATTGGGAAAGGCTTAACCTTTGTGTCCCACCCTCATATCTCACCAAACAAACGTGATGGGGTAACTTGCTTTTCAGCCACCAATTGTCCCACATGACTAAGGACATGACAATTCCACAGAATAGTATAAAGAAACATTTTCTTTATGACATGAAGTGGTGGTGAGTGTCATAAGAGATAGAGATTCTCCCATAATTTGACCATTTTAAAACCGGGAACTCACCTTATAAAACCATATGCTTATCATTTTCAATATTTTTACCAAAGAACTTTAATCACATTTCAACCACACAAAGTTTTCTTTATGATACAACACCTTGTATTACTTTCTCAACATTTTTCTAGTGTAAACTAGATTTCATCCATGTTTCATTGCAAAAACTAATTTTGAGTGATATGATTACAATGAATAATAAAACTATTTTTCAAATGCATTAACGTTGCTACATTCTCTAAATCATATCATTATAGGGTTCTTAGTTACTTACTCAACTAGTAATAAAAAGCAATAATTTTCTTTTGTATAAAAAACTAGCACAAATTAGTTACTATTAGATTCACACAACACAACTAAAAAGGGAAAATAATTTTTTTTAATAAGCATAAAGAGAAAATAGTATGACTTACATTATAATTGCAAAACAAAATCGATACCCCAAAAATTTTATTCCTTGTTTCTACACATTGCTAATAGGTAGCCCCAAGACAACTTAAGTAGGGGGCCATGACCAAAATATATATACAAAGAGAGTTTCTCTCTTCTTGGTGGTTACTCTCTTAATAATAGAGAATTGATTCCATTACAAGTTTGAATAAGTTTTACACATGTGTTTCCCTCATATTCCCCAACCTTGCTATTTAACAAATTACACAAGCATTAGGATTCTCTTCCATACTTTGAACATAGTAATATGTGGTCATGTGAGGATTATAAGCTCTATAAGCCTTGACCATCTCTAAAACAGGGTCAGGGGCTGGCTCTTTCTTCTTCTCATCTTCTTTCTTCTCTTCTTCCTTCTTCCCTTCTTCTTTCTTTGGTTCTTCCTTCTTTTCCTCTTCTTTCTTCTCTTCCTCTTTTTTTGGCTCTTCTTTCTTCTCTTCTTCCTTTTTTGGTTCTTCTTTCTTTGGCTCCTCTTTCTTCTCTGGCTCCTTTGCTGGTCCTACTGAGATTAAATCTGCTTGCCAATATTTTCTAAGTTTGCTCACTACAGTTACTGGATCAACAGTTCCTACCACAGTTAATTTCTTCTCCTTCATGTCCATGGTGATAGCATCAATCCCTACATATGGTTCAACAAGTTATCTTAAGTTGTAAAATTGATCTACAACTCCAAATGTTGCAAGAGAGAAAATAGATTTCATATCATCAAATATTTCTCAGTCGTTAGATTAAAATCAAACAATTAATAGTCATTGTGCAACAAAAAGACATCTTTTATTGGGATGATAAGAACTTAATTCAAAGTTGATTACTTAAAAGTTGACCAATAAAAAGTGTCATGTTAAGTGAACTTAATTCAAAATTGAAAAGTAAAAAGTTTAAAGCAGGACATTTGGAATCTTGGGTCTGCATTTTCATTGAATTGGATCTAGTGTCTTTTTTGACATATTTATTATTATTTTTGTTTCCGAACAAAGAGAATTAGGACTTGTTTGATTCTGTTTTAGTTTTTAGTTTTTGAAAATTATATTATAAAGAAATTTTAGAAAATTATTTTTTTAAAAATTTGTTTGGCAACTCTAATTTTTTAAAAGTTTTTGATTAGAGAATTAAAAAAATTGAAAACATGAAAAGTAAAACACAATTTATCTGTTTTGCTTTTTTAGTAAAAAGTATAATATTAAAAATAATTTTACAAAACAATTTTTAAAAACAAATAATTCAAACAAATTTTTTAATTTTTAAATACTAAAATACTAAAATAGAATTTTTTAGTATAGTGATGAAAGAATTATAATTTTTCTTCTCCAGATTATGTGAATCGAGTATATGCCTTTCAAATTTTTTAAGGAAGCATGTAATAAATCTTTCATATATGTGAAATATTTGAGGTATTTTTTGTTTTTTTTTTAAATGAAATATTTGAAAGAGGTTGCAACAAACATTTTTTTTTACCAGAGGATCAAACAAACATGTTCCTTTCGAATCACGAAAACCCATTTCATAATATTGTAAGATACCCACGGGACAATTTTGTTTATGACGTTCTAACGAGTAAGGTCGTTGTCAATCAAGTAAAAAAAGTTATTATCAGATAATCAAAAGTAAAACGCAAGTCACATATGTCTTCATCCATTTACTTTGCGACAAAATGTCAAATAGAATAATATGGGTACATTCAGTATAGTAATTAAAATAAATATCATAATAATACATATTTAAAACAAAATAAATTTCGTATAATAATAAATTAAATAGACGTGATTGGAATAGAGAGCTAAAATTTATATCAAATATATGATATATATAAAATAATAATAATAAAAATAATAGAGCAATAATTTTGTACCTAAATAAAATAAAATAATTACATTGGTTAAAGTAAGTCTTAAATATAAATAAAAAGTATTTGAGTATATTTAAATTTATTTTTTTATATTTAAGTGGGGTAAGAGTCTTGGTGCTTAGGGGTTGGACCAAAATGATAAATAAAGCATGAAATAAATGGTCACCTACCACTAATGTGGTACCTAACTTTCACGCACACCCAGATCTTAAAATTTTCTAACATTCCCTTGATTTGGGTATTATTGGAAATCAGCAATTTTGGTATCACAAATATTACATTATTGAACAATGATTTGGTACCTGAAAGTGTTGAGACTGCCTTCAAGGCCTTCTGCTTCGCCTTGTCATCTGCCAACTCTAACTTGAGCACAAACTTCTGCAATCATATCACATAAATAATAATTACTAATCCAAATAAAAGTGCCACACTTAAAAAACAAAAAATTCTATAGCAAATGTTAGTTACCTAACAAAGTTCTCTCACTTTAAATCTTTGAAAAGAAACAAATAAAATAAAATTCTAATTAATTCATGCCATACATATATCCCATATGTTCAATTAATTAAATACACAACCATGAACCTCATGCGTATAATAAATAATCAAATTTTATACTCCCTCCTTTTCTATTTATAAATAAAAAGTGTTTGATGTATTTGATTTAAATATACGAACACTCATATTTATAAAGAAAAAAAAAAACCAAATAAAATAAAATCAAGGGATATGGAAAGAGAAAAAAATAAAAGTTTATATAGAATTAGCAGTAAATTATCCCTTTTGGAAAAGGAAAAAAAAATAATAAACAAGGAAGAATAAAAACTATAGAAAATGGGAATCATATACCTTCATTTTACTGTCCTTATTTAGATGTATGGCAGATCAGAGGCAGAGAAATTTGAAAATGAGAGAAGTTGGAAGGAAAAATAAAAAAAAAAGGGTAAGTAAGGTGAAATAAGAGAGAGGAGATAAGGGTGTGTGGAATAAGAAATGAAATAATGGTATGTTGAAAAAGAAAATGATAAGAGAAAAGGACTTAAGGACACACTTTAATACCGGAAAATCCGAATCAAAACAAGGATTGCAGAATAGGAGAGAGAATGAAAAAGCTAGAGAGAGAAAGAGAGAGTACTGTTTGTTAGAAAGAAAAAACATGTAGTAGTACTAACTACTACTAAGGAGTAATGGAACAGGTGGAGAGAGTAAATACTAATAGGCCACGAGATGAGAGAGAGAGAGAGAGAGAGAGACGTAGAGAGGAGTGAGAGACTGTTATATGCCACAACCACAACCACAAGGTTAAACTTGGGGATGTCGTTTTTTTCTCCATTTAATTAAGTAATTGCCTCACGCATGTAGTAATGTTTGGATGAGGAGGAAATTTTTGTTTTCTATAGGTGAAGGTATAATAATGCTTAACTTTACTAGTAGTTTATACATTTGTTTTCATATTCCATACTTTTGGAAGAGTTTCAGTTAATTATATTTAATTTTTATTATAATTATTGCTAAATTTATGTAAATAAATAATTGTAAGGTGTTGATAATGTACTTTTTATATAGATATAACAATTAAATTTAATTTATATACATCATTTGTCTCACGTTAATAAAAATATATATTTAATTCATACGCATTATAGTGTAAAAAGTTTTTATATTATCAATCAATTACAATTTGTAGATTCAGAGTCGGTCCAAAGATAAGACTACTAAAGCAACCACTTTAGACTTTCAAAAATAAGTAAATTTTAATTTAATAAATGACTTCCAAAATAATTTTGTAGTTAATAAAAATGACTTATATTCTAACATTTTCAAATCTAAAAATAATAAAATTTTCTCTACGACTAATATTGTCTCGACAAATGTTAAATTAAAAGACTTGACTATTTATTGAAAAAGATATATTATACAAAATCAATTAAATTTATTTAATAATTGATTTTTTATTCAAAAATATTTAAAAAATAGTTTTTCATAAAAAACTTAGTCATTTCAATAAAATACTATTAAAGGTTCTCAAATGCCTCGTATTTATATTTGTTTTAGGTCTCCATATGTCTTGGATGAGCTCTAGTTAAATTATTAAAAATATTTAAATTTTATTATAATTATTTTTAAAATCATGCCTATAAATAATTGTAAACCACTAAGTGTGTAAAAAATTTACGATGATAAGTAAACTCAGAAACATTATTCCAAAGCAAATGTAATTTTTAGTATTCAATTTTATTTTATTTTTCAATTGCACTAGTAATTAATATCATGTGTCCTACCCTTAATTTATAATTCTCCCTCTTTATATTTTTTATAAATGCAATACACCATTGGCTAATAAAGAAAATTTGGTAAAATCACTATTTTATTGGTTGCATTTATCATTTTTTTAATGACTTAAATGCAGTACTTTGAATCTCCCATCGAGTTAATGACTTAATCCACAATTTTGGTTTCAAATTTTCCCGTTAGTTTTTATCTCCTTAGTTATTTTAAAAATCTCAAACATTTAGCTTGGTGATGAATTTGATCCTCAATTTTTGATGATGTGACATTAATTTAAGTGGTGTGACTATACAATATGCCTACGTGGAAGCCATTTTTATTAAAAGAAATGACATTTATTGATTCAAATTGTAGAATACATTAATGCAATACAAATTTAAATTTGTTAAAATCTGAAAAGGATGAATATGTGAACAAACTTATAACACCCAACTTAAAGCGTAAAATGGTAACGTGCCTACAAATATGACAAAATTCAAATATCTGGAATATCTATGTCTCTGGATCTATATCGTTGATAACTTCAACTTCATTTATTGAAACTTGTAATTGATCAAAACTACTCTATCAATTTGAAATAAAATGTACATCGCACCAAGACGGAAAAAAATGTTTCATCAAGACAGGAAAACCGAAAAGCGCCGCAGATGACAAAATCACAACGAAAAATACGAAAGTAAAATTAAAATTATGTAGAAACCACTTATTGTGATAAAATGAAGGGAAAAAACTATTTGAATGAATCACCCCTTCTCTAATATAGGAAGAAGAAGAGAAGTTAATGTTTGTATTAATTTTTAAATTACTTAAATCGAGTATATTAGTTTATGTAATTAAAAAAACAAATTATAAAATGAAGATGGATCAAATTACGCTACTCAATAATGTTTTACTTGAACGTTAAATTAAAATATTATATCATATAGATCATTTATACAAATATTTATATAAATTTAAAAACTATTTAATATATTATTGATGTACATTAATATTTGAATGTATGTTGAAGACGTCAAAATTAAAATACTACTATAAAAATAAAAATAGTAGAATGTACGGACAAAATTAAAAAATGTGGATGATAAAAAAAATAAAAAATAAAAAGTAAAAGATAAAATATTTTGCAACCAGACATTGTACAAAATACAAATTACAATTTATACCAAACAACATTACACTAGGCATGGGATAAAATGGACCACTATACTTTAGGTGGTCAATTGTGGGTAACAATTAATCTCATCCATTAGAGTTTGAAACCTCTCAAGATCTAATGATAAACCGTATATACACATCGAAGCTTTCTCTTGTATTCCACCTTTGTCACATTCACATCTTCTCATTTCTGTCCCCTTATGAACTTTTCCCTTCCTTGTGTTCAATTTCATGGTGCAATTATAGATAATCACATTTGAAACTAGCAAATCATCAAAATCATTTTACAATCTGGTGCTACAAAACTCCGCTATTGAGAGGTATAAGAAAGGGTTCGACTCAATCTAAGTAATTTATTGTAGTTCTACATATTGTATGAATTGTCCTTGACCCCACTATAGCGGGAGTTTTATAGCACCAGATTGAATTAAATCGTTTTTGACAACTAACTAATTTAAATGTTGATTATATATAGTTCTCACTATGAATTGTACGATAAAGTTGAAATAAGTTAGTTTTAGTTAAGAAATGATTTCTTGCTTGGAGTTGCACTTGATATATCACATGAGTGGCAAGGCATTCAATCTGAAACAGGAAAGGAAAAATATACAAGTCCATATATAAAACAAGTCATATACATGAATATATCCATTCATTCTACATAAACTCAAAAAAATTCGATCAATAAAATCGGTGAATGTAATTAAATAATAATCGGATGTTGGCATTCATAGTTGTTGTGTATTATATATAAATAAAAAATATATACTAGTATATACTTGATAAATCAATAAATATATATAACTTATAAAGAAATAAAAGATGGCTACAAACACAATTTAATTAGACAAATACAAATATCAAAATCATGTACTGTGTATGAAACTTAGGGGGAAAAGGCTTAGAGTAGTTTGTACTGTTCAACATAATATAAAATTTGGTCGTTTATTGATTTTATGTGAAAATGTGCAAAGATCATTGTTGAAGACGGACTTTGAAAATAAGTGGAAATTTCTGGAGGAAGAAAACAGTTTCGATAGAAAACATAGGCCACATAAAATAGCTATAAGAAAATAAAGGCCATTTAAATTTTCAAACAAAATAGAATATATGTAGATCATGTGCAAGATTATTTTGAGATGTTTGATTCATAAGACTGTACGTATATTTATATACCCACTTGATATTTCAGCTACACAATCTCTTTTCTACTACAAATCTGAACGCATTTAATGTAATGTATTTTCTACTATAATTGTTATAAAGAGCATGTCAACATTTTCCTTATAGAATGAAATATAAATAGAAAAATATTATCAAAAAAGTTAATGAATCTGATAGAAAATTAAAATAAGATACATTTTTACTTTTTTATATATTTTTTTTTCTTTTTATATTTTATTTTAAAATAGACTTAAATACAGTTTTGGTTCCCCTATTTTACTCACTCCGCAATTTTGGTCTCCCTATTTTTTTATTCGCAATTTTGGTCCTCTATTTTTTAAAATTATGACATTTTGTCCAAACTCTAATCTTAATTCTTGAATTTGATGACGTGGCAGTTAATGAGGTTGATGTGTCATCCATGTCATATTTAATTTCAATTTTATTAATTAGTAAATAGGTAATATCATTATAATACTTTTATAGATTTTAAAAATAAAACAAAACACTTAAAAAAAATAAAGAAAAGAAATCTAAAATTTGTTAAATCAAAGTTATAACCCTAAAACAGAAACTCAAACAAAAAAAGAAACACAAACAAACTCAAAAAGAGAAGAAAAAGAAGAACAAATTCACAAAATTGAAGAACAAGAACGACGTTAAATGAGCCTTATTCGTGAATCCCATTAGAATCGTTTCTTTCTTGCGATTACTATCGTCAAATTTTCGTTTTGTTGTGTTCGTTGTAATGGATTCAAGGGAAAAAGGAATGGAAATCGCGAAACTCAGTTGCCATGGAATTCCAAGAAATTCGTATGATTCAACACTTTCTTCATGGACAAAAGAGGATGAAAATAATATTTCCAGGTATGTGATTTATGTGGTTTGTCATGTGTGTTTGGATTAGTTGCTATCAAATAATGTTAGTTTTGAATAGGTTTTAGGGTTTTCGTGAATGGTTTAGTGTTTTACAGGGTAACTATCATTCATTCATCGCATTTTGAACTTTGTTTTGAATCAAGTTCTGATTTATGTGGTTATTTTGATTAGGGTTTATTTGTGACTTTGTTTAATCAAGATATGATTTTTACATGCCACCAACGGTTCAAATGGTCAGATTACAAATATAACATGGCGGCATGTTTGTAAATAATCCTTGCAAATTATATGTTCAAGGTCAAGTTGATGAAATGAATTGGGATTGGGATGCAGACTGCATGTTGTAGATGGATATAAGAAGAATATTAACAAATTTGGGTTATAAAGAAGTTATGGTATAGGCACCCAAAGTATTCACTTACTCATGGATTGAGGCCTCTTAACTCAGATGCTAATGTTATTCAATTTATTGAAGATGTGAAAGGTAATGAACTTATAGAAGTTTATGTGGAGCACCTTATTGATACTCCAATTATAGTTGCGAATGACAAAAATAAGAAGAGACAAAGTGTTGGGCAGGAAATAGTTATTGATGTTGATGAATACAAGCGCAGTTGACTTCTCTTGCAATTCACTTAAACATTTCTCAAGCTCATTGGATTTATCAGCAAGAGACATCTTTACTGAATCTCTCTACTATACCAATGCCTTTCCTTTTGTCTCAATGTCCTTCTTTTAAGGTCATTCTTTGTGTAACTGAGGACCTTACAAAATATAAAGCAAATTACATACAATTCAGAAAGTATATAAATCAAATCATAGTTATTGACATAAAATGTGCAACTCCAAAATGGAAAATATTTTCTCAAATAGGAAATCTCTAAACCTCATTCAAAACCAGTATTCAAAACATTAAACCATTCACGAAAATCCTAAACCACATTCAAAATATTAAACCATTCACGAAAACTCTAAACCCCATTTAAAACTAACATTATATGATAGCAACCAATCCGAATACACATGACAAACCACATAAATCACATACTTGGAAATATTCTTTTCATCCTCTTTTATTCATGAAGAAAGTATTGAATCATATGAATTTCTTGGAGTTCAATCGCAACTAAGTTTCGCGATTTCCATTCCTTTTTCCCTTGAATTCATTACAACGAACACAACAAAACGAGAATTAGATGATAGTAATCGCAAGAAAGAGACGATTCTAATGGGATTCACGATTAAGGCTCATTTAACGTCGTTCTTGTTCTTCAATTTTGTAAATTCGTTCTTCTTCTTCTTCTCTTTCTGAGTTTGTTTGAGTTTATGTTTTAGGGTTCTTGACTTTGATTTAACATATTTTAGGTTTCTTTTCTTTATTTTTTTTAAGTGTTTTGTTTTATTTTTAAAATCTATAAAAGTATTATAATGATATTACCTATTTACTAATTAATAAAATTGAAATTAAATATGACAAGGATGACACATTAACCTCATTAATTGTCACGTCATCAAATTCAAGAATTAAGATTAGAGTTGGACAAAATGTCATAATTTTAAAAAAAATAGAGGGATCAAAATTGCAAATTAAAAAATAGGGGGATCAAAATTGCAGATTGAAAAAAATAGAGGGACCAAAACTGTATTTAAACCTTTAAAATAATATAATACTTTTTACAGTAGATGTTAAGGGATATTATACTGTACTGTATTCAATTACTATATTTCCATGGTACCTTAATCTTATCCCAATAGAAACAAATTAAATTGATATAGAAACAAATTAATCTTATCCTATATAATTAAATGGAAAAATAATAACCATTCGTCTAGAAAGATATTTTTCTTCACGTGGAAATTTATTTGTTATAGAATGAGGTTCGTAAGAGTATATTTGAACAATTTCATTTATATATATATATATATAGAAGATTGCATTTATTTTCTAGATTTGAGTATATATTTTTTAATCGTCAATTAAGTATATTATTCATTTCATATCATAATTAATGAGTGTCGTTTAATTTTTATATATATATATATTAAAAAAAAAACAATATTAGAAGAGAGAAATATTATTTTACCGAACTATTAGTTCTAAAAAAATGCTATATTGAGATGTTTTGTACCATTATTAATGCAAATTACAATAATATTTTGCACTATTTCTACTCATGGTTGTGGGATGCTTAATAGTGATGGTATTGTCACTTCTCATGGTTCTACTGCAGCATATGATAGAGTGGTGTGAGATAACTATGGTAGATTATTGGTATGGTACTTTTATGGTATTTGCACTTGTAGTATTGTGATGGTGGAACTTTGGGGATTCTATATGGTACTCAACTATCGTCGGTAGAAGTGTTTGCGGTGCAACTTGAATTGGTTATGAAGTAAAAGCTAATCCAATCACAAAAAATTAAAATATTTGTGTTTGATTCGGTTTGGATTACATTTAAAAATAAATTGATTTGATCTAACCCGAATTAATGTAGTTTAAATTGGATCAACTTTTTATTATTCAAATTATGATTATAAAATATTGATGTAATAGTATTATTATAAAGTTATGTTCATATAACAAGTTTAAAACAAAATATAATATTTAATAAACTAAAATTAACATTACGAAATAACATTAATGAATTATGTTTAAAATATATGCAATATTAAAAAATATATAATAAACTAATAAATAAGTATTATTAATAAAAAAAAAATTTAATTGTACTTTTGGTCCCCTATTTTAGTTAAATCACAACTTGATGGAATGTCATTTTTTTTAAGAATGTGGTAGAGTCTACGTGGGTTAATTTCATTTATTTTATTTGTCCTCAATTAAAATAAATGAACTATTTTCGTAATTCAATTAAAATAAAGGAGCAAAAGTGCAACTATTTCAGCCCCATTAAAAAAGAGAGAAATAGAGTAAGTAGAAGGTTTATGGTAGTGGACTGTAATTTGACTAATTGGTACCATTCCCAAGGATGACAAAATTGGATTATGATATACATACCATCTTATCATTTAAATTGTTTATATAGTAAAGTCCTCTGTAATATCTTCCATGAAGGTTTTGTTTGGGAGTGAGTTGTAAGGGGAAGGGAGTGTAGGATTTTGGAAAAAAAAAGGAAGAAATAGAAGAAAAGAAGAATTTTGGGAGAAGACTTTGGTGAGTTTGTATTTTTCTTTATAATATTAAATCTTTTTATTTTGGAAAATTTAAAAATTGTATTGAAGGAGAACTTTAAAGAATTTATACTAATTATTTAAATAATTATATGTTATTATAATACTCTATAAATTAAAATATATTAATTATAATATTTTTATATAATTATCTACAAAATTATTCTTTTAAATAACGTGAAAATTTCTTTTTATTTTCTTATTTTTTTACTCCTCCAAAGTCTTCCTTTCTATTCCTCTCAAAACTCTTTGACAAAATTTAAAGGTTTTTTATTGGGGTCTTCATGCTTTTTGCTTTTCTTTACTTGGTGTATTTCAAACCTTCGTGGAAGATATACTTCTCCCCATTTAGGCATGATTCCTAGAAATTGAGGACTCAATTTAAAGTCATAGAATTATCCAACATTAACATGTGGACACTGCATGAACAATAATTCTTTTTGCATGATATGTAACATAGATACTAATAAGTGAAGTGGGTTTTGTTATGTATTGGTTGTTTATACTCGCTATCATTCTTAGTTCTTTTATTCATCTTGTACGTACATAGGTTGGACAACCTAAGCATGGAGATACTAGATGTTGCTAGGTATTCGGTATAAACTCTTAAGGAGAGGGGTGTTTAATTTAATTTTAGGTGGACATGGTTTTCAATTTGCAAAGTTAAGTTGGTCTGTCTCGTTTAATCCGTTAAAATACATAACAGTAATAAGGTTAAGCGAGTTGACATGTCGAACTAAATTAAAAGACCGTATTTATTTTTATTTTAAAAAATGTGACTTTAGTTGTTTTTTCCTAATTTTTTTTATTAACCAACTAAAAGACTAAAATTGATTTATTAACTTATCCAATCCAAACTAAGAATAAATTGGGAAAAGAGAAAGAGTAACTAATTTTATTTATTTATCCTATTAACTAATTTTAACTTTACTTTAAAATTTTAATTTTAATTATCCCACCCTTCGTTCCTTCAATGCCATTTCCAGATTCTTCTACCCATTCATATCCATTCCCTCCAATTTTCAACCACCTTCCTTTAATTTGTTATTTAATTTTTTTTTTTCTGAGATCTTCATCCACGGTATGTTGTCGGAGAAAAAGAAATTGAGATAGAAGAAGAGCCAAAGAACTTGTGTCAAAGGGTAAGATTGGGAAAACAATGATTTTGAGCTTACTTCTTCACACTTTCTTTGCAGGAAAAAGATTGTTTACCTTTGTGGCGGAAACTGCACCATGCCTTTGAGACAATCTCATGCGTTCGATTAATCTAACGCTCCAAAACAAGCCACGCGTTCATAACAAACTAAAAAACATACCTTTGTCGATTCACCCGTTCACATTCTTCTTCCCAGAATCCATCGCGCTTGCATGACCCACTTCGTCGTCGTCCCCCACACCTCTGTCAACTGTAAACCGTTGTGCGCCGCCGCTACCGTGTGCCGCCATCGAAGGTCAATCGAGTTCGCACATTTCATGTTCACGATTCTTCTTCATGCAATCCACCGTGTGTGCGTGCGTGACTCACGTGTCGCCGTCGTCCCCCACACCTCCGTCAACTGAGCACCGCCGCCGCCCTGCGCCGGCATCTTCTCGTGCACTGCCATCGACGATCAATCGAATGAATTGTTCACACACATACCCCGTAAGCACGCCTAAACTGAAAATAGATATGCAACCCCAAAATCCCTAATTTCATCCATATGTTAAACGCTACCCACCTACACTATGAATTGCTGGGAGTTTTATTATAATTGTTGTCAGTTTGATTTAATGCACATTATTTTTGAAACTATTGATTATTGCTTGATTTGGGGTAGATTGTTGCTTAAGGTTTTTTCCTCTATCACAGATAAGGTAAGAAAAATGAAATAGTCCGTACACTTAAAGATGTATATTACTCAGGTAAACTCAATTTTTACTCTATCTATTTTAATTGTTAAAGTTACTTAGAAATTCTTTTTGATGTTGCTTCCTTACTGTCAATTATTTTTTATTCATATTTATAAAATTATGAATTATGGGAACTTAAACTACTTCATGCAAATAGGAAAACACACATTGTTCATTTTGCGTTTGTTACAATCAATGTTATAGTTATTTTGTTGTTATTTAATTTGTCATATAAATTTTGTATTATGACGTAAACAATATTCTATTGAGTTGTAAATTAATCTTTTAATACTTATTTATATCTTTATGATGGTCATTTCTATTTGACAGATATTTCATTTCAAAAATACCTTTAACATTATGTTATGGCATTTGCTTGGTTTGTCCACATAAGTCCTGCACTAAGTCAAGTCTTCCCAATTAGTCTTTCCCTTTTGTTTGGTTTGTATAATCAAAATTGTCTTCTTTCCATTAATAGTTTCCATTCGAATTTTATTTATGAATGTGAGAAGTAACAATTTGAGTGTTAGAGAGAGCAAGATGATGAGTATGAAATTAGTTGGAACAATATTTGTGTTGTTGCAGTTGGAGCTTCTTCTTTATTCCAACAATTATGGAGTTGCTTCTGCAAGTTGCATAGATATGGAGAGACATGCTCTCCTTTAGTTGAAGGCAAGTCTTGTGGAAAATTATGCTAATTACCTTTTGCCTTCATGGAACAACAAGAGTTATGATTACTGTGAATGGAAAGGAGTCGGTTGTAGCAATCAAAATGGTCATGTTGAAATGCTTGATCTAAATGGCATTCCTTTTGGTCATTTTCTTGGCGAGATAAACGCATCATTGTTGGAGTTGCGGCAATTAAAGTATTTGAACCTTAGTTATTGGTTCTCAAAAAGTAAATTTCCAGAATTATTTGGTTCTCTGAGCAACTTAAGCGCCTTGTATTGTAAGTTATTTTTTTTAACTAGATAAGGGGGAGGAAGTTGCACAATATGTTAAAACCTGCCCTGACCTGATGTGGTTGTAATTTATAATTTCGAAGAAAAGCTCTAAACCATTTTGATGGATGAAGAAGAAGTAACGGATGGCTTCTCGGAATAATTGTTTTATCTGATCAAATAACTTCAATATTTATTGGCTAGAAATTAACTCATCTTCGCATTATGTCCTTAGTTTGGTTATGTACTTGGATTCCTATTAGGAATTAGAAATCTCATTACATTCTAGACAAAATTAAACTCCAAGAGAACCTTGCATGTGGTGATATTCAACTTTTGTACTTTATAGTTCACATTTTACCCTTTGAATTTGCCTTTTAAATGAAGCCACGAGGAACACTGGCCCCTGAAGCATGCAAGAATATTAGAATTCAAAGCATTCTAGCTTCTGTGGCTGCCCATTTTCTGTCTTAATTATTTAATCTTATTGGAACCTTGCTCTTTGTCCACAATATTAACATTCTTGAATGACCTAAGTACAATTCTTTCCACAACATACGAAAGGTGTAACAAATCAATTTTGTTCTATGTCTACATCATGTTGTAGCCGAATACAAATATCAAGTCAGTAGCTAAAACTGCACTTTTGCATTCAACTACAGTATGTTGTAGTCGAATACAAAATCAAGTCAATGGCAAAATTCAGTCATCTGTATTCGACTACAAGGATTTGTATTCGAATACAAGCTTAAAATTTTGAAATAAATCTGAACGTTACATAAGTGTATTCGACTACACATGTATCCGAGTACAACTGTAAAACAATGTGATTTTTCAGTTCGTACTGATTCTGGATCATTGCATATGTTCATCAAACTTCTAGGAATAATTGCCGTTGATCTGAAGTGATGTTTAAGGAGTATAAATACTTCCTAGTTTCATATTTCACTAAAGAACCTTTAAAAAAAAACTTTTTGAATATTTTAAAGATCCATTATTAGTCAAACTTTTATATTTCAAGTCCATATTTTACATTGTCATATCATTGAGAAAAGTTCTCTGTTGTACTTGAAATTGTATTAGATTGTTATCATTGTACAAAGAAAGTACATCAACTGTTATACCCTCTTAATTTCAGTCAAAATCATTCAAGTTATTGTGTAAGTTAAGGAAAGTGGCGTACTTTCTTCAAGTGTTGAAAACTAGGATAGTGGTGTGCTATCTTAGGCAGATTGTTAGAAGTTTGTAACAGAAGTCTTATAGTTAGACTTGTATTTATTCTAACAATAGTGGAAAATCTCTTGTGGTGTACAAGAGAACTGAATGTACCATTGGTTTGAAAGCGAAACTATGATAAATTCTTTGTGTTCTTTATTTTTCTGCCATTTACATTTTACCATACTCTAATCATAGTCAGAAAAATAATCCACGAAGTCTCTAGAAACTAGAAAATTACTAAACATTTAATTCACCCCCTTCTTAGGTGTTCCTATGTACTAACAATTGGCATCAGAGCAGGTTCTGAAAATTTGCTCCTTGATCGTTATTCATGGTTTCCACACACACCAATTTTTAGAGATGGTGGTAGTAGCAATAAACCACCTTGCTTTGTTGGAGAACATTACGATTTTTGGAACATACGCATGCAGGCATATCTTGAGGCACAAGGAGATGATATTTGGGATGCAGTCCTCTCGTTGCAATTGCTGCCTCCTCCCTCTAGTCCCTCTACGCATTACGTTGAGCCTGAACTGCAGCTTGTTGGGCCATTACAGCGGCCATTGCATTCATGGATTGGATTGCTTCAGTCATGTCACTTCCTACTTTGGGGACTGGTCGGGTTGCGCGACGAGCCATACTTCCTTCAAATTATCTAATTAGGATAACACTATGATCTAATTATAACCTTAGGGTCGTAAGGAAATATTTTATTCACGTCTACATAGTAGATTTATGTCACACAGTAAGTCGTGCACTAGAGGGGTTCCTAGAAAAGAGAGGTGGGTCAACGCAACACTTAATAACCAATTATTTCCTTAGCCAATATTACATTTCCCTTATATTATGGGGACAATAGGTTTGGGTAACACAGTAAATCGTGTACTAGAGGGGTTCTCAGGAAATAGAGGTGGGTCAACTGACCACTTAATAATCAAGTCTTTCCTTAGCCAGAATCCCGCTAATACAACTTTTTACGATATTAACCTTCCTTTTTATTATGGGATCCTAAAATTTTATACAAGTTAGAGGTTTAAAACATTGTCTTTATTACAAAAATTTCAATTATAACATAAAAATTAAGTAATTAAGAAATATTCATAATCATTATAATCCAATTGGTCTAATTAATAATGTCATTAAAGTGAAGACCAATTAATTATTGTATGTTTTCAAGCAAGTCAATCCAAATCAATACACAATAATTCCACATTATAGCAAAATAAAACTAATCATTTTATGATTCTAAATAAAAAAATTCAATTCGTGACAATTAATTGATAATATCATAAATGAACAAATAATTATTACATAACGTCAAATTAAATTATTAAAAATTTAAATCACGAGTAGTAAATTCACAGTATCATAATAGTAAATTCATAACGTTATTAAATCATAAGTATTAAATTCATAACATGCAAACAATTATTTAAAAAAATTCAAATCATGGGTAATAAATTCATAATATCATTAAATCACGAGTAATAAATTCATATCACAAAAAAAAATATTCAAATCATGAGTAGTAAATTCGTAACTTCATAATATTAAATTCATAACGTCATTAAAATCAAAAGCAATTATTGTATTGAATCAAATTAAAACTATTTTCAATTCATAGGAATTTAAGGCATATATTTAATCACAAAAATTCAAGGAGGTTACACAATTAATGATACATAATAGGAATTTATGTACTTAATAAAATAAAAAATAAAAAAAATAAAAAACCAAACCATTAACATAATTAATGGCATATAATAGGAATTTAAATATCACTAAAAATCCAATAATTAGAAAAACAAACAATTAACACCAGCAACATTAAAATAATGCGACATACACGAAGCGTCCCACCCCTAAAGTTCGAGAATTATTGCTCTGATATCATATTGTAACGCTCAAATTTTTTATTCCAAAACGTTACTTAAAAAAAATACTTATTGCTTAGAAAAATTAATTGTTTTTAAGAATACTTAAGATTTATTCATTTAAATAATTAGTAACAACCACGTTATTTAATATCATTAAGAAAATATTTATTCAAAATTTAAAACAAAGTAAAGGCAATTATTCTTAACGAAAGGGAACCACTTCCGTATTTCTAGAATTATAGTACATTTTAAAAGTTTGTGACAAAATATTAAAAAGAACTTAGAAATATTGGATAATTTTATTATTACAAAATTGTCTTGAAAAAAAAATTCATGTTTTCCCAACGTTCGCCACACGTCAATACTCATTAACTAATCTTTAATCTCCTTGAACTTATTAGTACCTAAAATGTTGTTGTAATGGTCACTTTTTTCCATCATCCACATCAACCCAAAGCTAAACGAATAACACAAAACATATAAAAGTAAAAATTTTCAATTAAAAAGAAAAAAGTGCAAACCGGTAAATTGTATATCAAAACATATGCATAATGCATGCTCCTAAAACTATATGATCATGATATAAACGTGCAACTAAGGCAACTTCCACACGAAGATGCATATGCTATGACATGATGATATAGTAGTATCAAAGAGATATATTCCCACACAACCCACTAAGAATCATGTCATATGCATTTAAAATCACTTTTTAAAATCGTCACTTTATTCACATATCACTAAGAACACATACCACACATCCTTGTCATGAGTATCACATATTCATAGACAAATAATCATAAAAATTATGACTTTCACCACATACACATAAAAATAGAAACTTGATATCATATAAGCTATAAAAATTAACACTTTAACATATATAATAAGAAAATTCAAACTCCAAATCATATACATAATAAAAGTCAAAATTTTATCACATATAAGTTAAAAGTTCAAACTTTATTTCATATTCATCATAAAACTACAATTTTATCACACATAGCATAAAATTTCATACTTTACTCCATAGAAGTCATATATTACAATTCAATCTCAACAAAAATTAGGGTTTTATTATTTTAATCCATTAGTCTACATTTATTAATGAGTATACAAAAATTGTGGACTTAGGGAAAATTTAAAGCGGAAATTGTTGGTTAGATAGTGTTGGACCTAAATGAAGAATAAGAGGGGTAAACTGTCACTTTTTTTTATTTTTGTTAACCTTGATCATAAAAACCAAGTCACAAACACATAGCTCATATTTCTACTCATTCAAGTGGGTTGGGTCACACCAAGCCTCAAACCCTTAGCCCAAATTCTTCTTGCATTAGAAAAACACATCTACATACAATATATATCTACTTAAATATATATATATATATAAACTCCCCATTGATTAAATAATTCTTACTAATAACTTTATCAACTACAATAAGTCGAGCAAGGCAAATAATTATCACACATAATTTAATATTGAATAATATTGATAGGTTCTAATTATTTTTAAATAATAAATTTAGAGGATGTTACAACATCCCTCTAAGATGTGACAATACTAGTGCTATCAATATCACAAAGAACCCCGTCATGCACTCTCGAACCAAATATATAGACATACGCCATCACTTTCTGCGCGATCATGTTCTCAAGGGAAATGTTGAAGTTACATTTGTGGATACACATAGTCAACTAGCAGATATCTTCGCAAAGCCTTTGCCTAAAGATTCATTCTATAGGATACGAAGAGAACTTGACATTCTAAATGAAAATGATCTCTAATACAAGGTATTGATACTTTACATGTTTAACTTTTAACTATGCTTTTGATGTTATATTCCCTACCTTGTGATATGCTTTTATTCCCTATATACATTGTATGCTTGGAATATTTGTCTGTTGTTTTTCTTCCTTTTTGATCATGTCAAAAGGGGGAGAAAATTAATATGCTGTTGTTGTTAAAGAATTTGTAGGTTTTCAAACTTTCAAAACATGATGGCATGAACTCGAGATCAAAGGGGGGAGTAAGCATGCATTAAGGGGGAGAAAAATAAAAAAGATCAACTCTTTGAAGTTTCAACAACAACAAGGTTTTGTCATCATCAAAAAGGGGATAATGTAAATATGTAAGAATACTTATGTTTTTTATGAAGACAAAGACCAAGTAAAGTGCTCAAGTTGCAAATTCAAAGTGAAGTCAACAATCAAGTCAACTATTGACAATGCTATAAGACTTATAGTTTAAGGTACATGATGTAATATAATATTGTTATATTTCAAATGCACACGAGAACCTTGATTACTTCGTCTAAACTCTAGCATATGCATTAAACGAATTTTCAAAGTATCAAACTGGATGAACAATGTTTGAAAATCAAATTTTAACAAAGTCAAGGTTATATTCGACTACATATATGCATAGCCGAATACAGATGAAGTCAGTAGCAAAAACTGCACATCTGTATTCGACTACATCATGTTGTAGCCGAATACAAATACTAAGTCAGTAGCTAAATCTGCACTTTTGTATTCGACTACAGCATGTTGTAGCCGAATACAAAATCAAGTCAATGGGAAAATTGGTTATAGTAAAAATAAAAAATCTCTAATGATCTAACAATATTGACTAATACAATATAGACTTTTAATATTGACAATGTATATAAATCAAATCAATATTATAATGGATTTAATTGAAAAATGGTTGCATATTATAAAAAAAAAACATTTTCTATTAGAAAAATTATATATTAAAGATGATCGTGTGTAACATTATTCAGGTTGGTGCTGGTGCAAGCACCGAGCACACACAGAATAAGTTTGCTTTATTTATTTTTTTTCTAAATTTAAAATTCTTTCATTTATTTACTAAATTCCCATTAATGAAAACTGGTCATTTTGTTGTATTTTTTGCTTTGAAAATAGATCAAAAATGGAAAACTAAAAATCAAAACAACTTATAGTAGTTTTTGTTTTTCAGTTTTAAAAACAACAAATTTCAAAACAGTTTTATGAAACAATATTTAAAAAGAAGTCAATCAAACAAATTTTATAATTTTGAGATTTCTAAAAGAGAAAAACTATTTTTGAACAACTAATCAAATAAATTGAGACATTAGAGGTATCGTAACAAATTATGAACCTGTTAAAATAATAACACTAACGTTCGGTTTTTGAGGCAACATTTCTTAATTTATTGAGTCAAATTTTAAGATGTACAATGAAAAAAAAATATATTAATTTTAACTAGTAATTGATATACTAATAGAAAACTGCATTCTCAAAAATAAAAAAACTAATAGAAAAAATCGTTACTAAGATATGAAAGAAAAAAAAGAATTCTATGCAGTATCTCGTAACACTTGCTAATTATAATTTTAACTAAAGAAATAGCTTGTTTTTATGCATTTCTTTTTCTCTTTTGAATTTTCTAACTCAAATAATAATATTGCAATAATAAACAATTGAAGAGTTGCAAGTCTTAGTTAGATTTTACGTATTTCTCGATCAAACTCTATAATTATATTTGGATATATTAAAACGAATAAAATAAAACAAAATATAAAAGAATAAAACGGAGCGAAATGAAATAAACTATAAAACAAAGCGAAATAAAATAAAATAAAATATAATAAAAAATGTTCCAGTATTTCTATTTGATTTCATTATCTTTTTAACAACATTATTAATAGGAGTGTAATTTATTTCATTTCAGTTTATCTCAAATTATAGATCCAAATATTAGTTAATTATGATCCATCCATCTAAAAACAAGAAACGGAAAAGAAAAAGAAATTGCAATATGTAAACTAGTTTTTTTTAATGAAAAATTAAGTTTAGAAAAGCAAATTACAGTATTACGATAATTTTGAAAACAAGATCCCCAATTTGTAGGCACTGTCTCAAAGATCGGCAAGCCTGTCGTGGCTGAGTGAAGCGGCATAACCATAACTGTAACTGACGAGGCAAAGCAACTATAGTCACTGGAAACAAGAAAATACCGAGATCTAATCCTGTGCGGCAATGCCTCACCGTAACAACGCTACGCCACTTCCCTTAGTCGTCACCCTAAACTGCATCGAAGATTGTTCTCTCGAACTCGAGTCCCTCTCCGGCGTCGCCGCCGTCGAACATGTTCCTCTCAGCCGTCTCTCCGATGGTAAGATCGAGTCCGCCGCTGCCGTCCTCCTTCATTCCCTCGCCTATCTCCCACGCGCAGCTCAGCGCCGGCTCCGCTCCTACCACCTGATCCTTTGCCTTGGCTCCGCTGATCGCTCCGTCGATTCCTCACTTGCCGCTGACCTCGGTCTCCGCCTCGTCCATGTAGATACTTCCCGTGCAGAGGAGATCGCCGATACTGTGATGGCGCTGTTCCTTGGTCTCCTCCGCCGCACTCACTTGCTCTCACGCCACACTCTCTCCGCATCCGGATGGCTTGGCTCCGTTCAGCCGCTTTGCCGTGGGATGCGGCGGTGCCGTGGCCTTGTCCTTGGGATCGTTGGTAGATCTGCTTCTGCTAGGGCTTTGGCCACTCGTAGCTTGGCTTTCAAAATGAGCGTCCTCTATTTCGATGTTCACTCGGTAATTTCTTCATCAATCAGTTATTTTTCTCCTTTTTCTGCTATTAGAACTAATTGAGCAATTTTCATGTTTGAAATTTAAAATGTTAATTGTTGTTTACCTGTTTTGATTCCGTGATTAATCTTCTTTTTTCCGTTAGTGATATTTATTTTTGCTTAGTATTATCATGAATATGATTGCATTTGGTAAATGATGCTGGGGGGTTCTTTTTGTTGTTGAAGAAATTGGAATGGTTATTGGTTTTTATACGCAGTTTGGAGTTCACGATTAACTTGTTAATTATGAGAAATGAGAAATGGGGATTTGTTGATGTGAATTCTCCTTTTTGGGTAAATCAATGTGAATGAGAATGAGATACTCGTTTCTAACATGAGCTATTCTACCTAACTACTTCACTAACTTTTAAGGGTATTTAGTCTAGGAAGCTCATTTAATCACGGGAGCTAGTACACTCAATGATTTTCTTAAGAGGTGTGCAATGCATAACCTTAAACGGCACTTAATATGAGAGTGAGGGAGTGACAACTTAACATGACTTGAACCAGGGACTTCTAGCTAAACCTCACCCAGACCAAATGCTGATCCTGACTGAACATATGAATGGGGTCCTTTGATTTTGGCTAATTTTGTCTTTAATCTTGCTCTCACAGGGACAAGGAAAACTAAACTTCCCTCCTGCAGCACGAAGAATGGATACTCTTAATGATTTACTTGCCGCAAGTGACCTTATATCGCTCCATTGTGCTCTAACAAATGAGACAATGCAGGTTATTAGTGCAGAATGTCTTCAACATGTAAAGCCTGGTATGTACTTATATATATATATATATATTTTATTTATTTTATATTTTGTAGATTTTCATTTGAGTTTGTTGGATACTGTGGTTTGAATTATCTTCATGAATTTATTGTTTTTGTAATTTTGACAGGCGCTTTTCTTGTAAATACGGGTAGTAGTCAGCTTTTGGATGATTGTGCTTTAAAGCAGCTTTTGATTGATGGAACCATAGCTGGATGTGCTTTGGATGGTGCAGAAGGGCCGCAATGGATGGAAGCATGGGTATGGTAAATTTAGGTTTTGTATATGCAGGCATTCAGTAAACATTATTAGAAGAAACTTTGCATTATTGTTGCCGAAATTGTTATTCTTGTTCCTTTTTTTTATAGAGTAGAAGGTTTCAGAGGACGTTTTACATCCATAAAAAACTAATACTATTCTCTAGGACAACTAACTAGTAACTACATCTTTTAGTTTTTCACTGCAGTAATAACCAATTTTATGCCAGCACATGCATGCAGTTGTTGGGCATGCATCCATCTATCCATAATCCATATACTTGTGTGTGAAATCATTAAACTTTTCATAGTAAACAACACCTTCTCAGTGGCAGTTATGATAGTGATTTAATCATGCTACTGAACAATCAGAAATGGCACACAGAACATAGAAAGAATTTGATGAAAAAAATGATTGTAAATAATTATGGCGATCTAGGTCCCAGGGTGGATGATGCTAGTACACCAAAAACAACACTTGGTTTACATTGATTTTGGAGTGGAAAATAATAATCAGGATGAAAGCTTGTTTCTTTACAGAAGTTATACGAGCTTTAATGTCACTGTTGCATTTAAATTTGTATTTAACCTATTTGGTGTCCATTATGTATGGTCATCCAGTAACACTAACCATTCATTAACCAGTTCTTGAGTTTTTCGTCTGAAAAATTTAATACCAAATAGCATTATTATTTTTAGAATTTTATTCTTCATTGAAGCAAGGATGGAATGAATGAAGAACTTTATTGTGAAAAAATTGGTTTTGCAAATGGACTTTTACATTTGCTGCTCACAATAATAATCTATTGATTAGAATCTCTTTGTTAGTGTACAGTGATGAAAATTTTAGGGTCCATTTGTTTGTGATTTTTTGAAAGTAGAGAGCACCTTTTAATCTAATTAAAAGGGTGTTTAATAAAGTAAAATAGTTATCTTAGTTTTAAAAAATGGAAAAAATAATCTAAAGAAAAGCTACTTCAATGTTTTTTCAAAAGCTTAACAAAAAGATTGTTGTATCATTGAATCTTTTAAACTTAAACAAACAAGCCTTTAATAAATAAGTGATTATAACATACTTCACTTACTTCTACTTCAGGTTAAGGAGATGCCTAATGTGTTGATACTTCCACGAAGTGCAGATTACAGTGAAGAGGTTTGGATGGAGATAAGGGAGAAAGCTATATCTATATTGCAGACATTCTTCATTGATGGGATTATTCCAAAAAATGCCTTATCTGATGCAGAAGAAGACAGTGAAGTGGATGATGAAAATGAAAAATCTGATCAACAATACAAAGAAAATGCTCTACAGATTATTGTCAGAGAGCAATTAGATGATGTTTACTCAAATCCTGAAAGCTCCCAAAATAAAGTAGGTGAAGTGAAAGAGTCTTCATCCCAGCATCAGGTTTCAAGTTTGACCCTGAGTACATCTGGTCGATCTGAAGGAAGGCGCAGCAGGTCAAGTAAAAAGGCCAAAAAGAGGCATATCCGACAAAAGTCTCAGCAAAAATCAGATCCTTCCGCACTGGAGAAAGAAGGAACATCTCAAAGAGATGATACTGCTATGAGTGGCACTGATCAAGCTTTGAGCTCCAGTTCTGAAGACTCAAGAAGTAGAAAAACTCCAGTAGAATCTATACAAGAACCGATTGCCACTCAAGCTCTAAAGTCAAGCACAATGCTCAGTGGAAAATGTACTGAACTTTTGAAAGATGGATGTATTGTAGCTCTGCATGCAACAGACCGCGCTGCACTTTATGTCTCAAGGCAAAGAGTTAAAGGTGGTGGTTGGATCCTAGATTCCATGCCAGATGTGTCAAAAAGAGACCCAGCTGCACAGTTCCTTATCATCTTCAGAAACAAGGTTTGTTTGAAGGCTCTTTACCCAATCCAAGGAGCTTATGTCCAGCATTTATTTTATGAAGCATTTTAGAGTTGTATAAGGTGTTTTGATTTTCAACACAATTTTTATGCATTTGCTTCAGGACACAATTGGCTTGCGGTCTCTTGCAGCTGGTGGAAAATTATTACAGGTAGTTGCATTATAATGCTTGGAGTTTCTCAATTTGATCATAGACTCTCTCCCTCTATTATTATTACATTGTTAATGTTGATGTCTTGACTTTGGTTATAAACGTTTTTTGCAGATCAATAGAAGAATGGAGTTTGTATTTGCTAGTCATAGTTTTGATGTCTGGGAGAATTGGACACTGGAAAGTTCCATAGATGAATGGAGACTGGTGAACTGTAGAAACCCATCGGTAAGTTCTCTTTGTTATCCTTATAATTCTTTTTATGATTTCGTAATTACAGGGATGAGATTCCAATGGTTTCCCTGCTTTCTGTCAACTTTTTTTTGCAAAAATTATAGCTGGTTGCATATGATAGCGTGTGGCTTTTCAAAACAAGGTTTGCGTGTGTTGGAGAAATATAGAACATGCTTTTAAGGGCTTATTTTGTTTCTTCACTTCTCCTTTTGGTTGTCTTGATTTTTGATTGACATAAAGAGAATATATATTTTTAGGTGTATATATCATGATGCTTTAGTTTAGTGATAATCGAGGTTTTCCTATGAACAGAAGTCATGCCCTGAACATTGCATTATGCATACATTAAATTGGGATTGGAATTGGTTTCTTCATTATTATATCCATGTGTTAGGAACCCAAGAATTTGATTCCGAGGGTTTAGAGAAAGGACACTAATATTTAGAAAAAAAGGATACGAAATAATAGGAGAGAAATCTCTCCAAAGAAAATGATACACAAGAGCGGATACGCTCCTACAATGGTTTACACCACTCAATTTCTAAATTTGATCAAAAATCCTTTCTAAAGGGGTGGAAGCCTCTATTTAAAGACTTCACATTAGGATAGGGATTAGGTCCAAGGTAACTAACTAATAACAGAAACACCCAATAGTTACTCCTATACAACTACTAACAACCTAGGAACAGAACTACTAACAAACTCCTAATTATCCCTATTTGTACATCCTAACACCATGTTTGTTAGATGGCTATGATTTGTAAGTTGAGAATTTGGTTTATTAATTTTCTGCAAACTGATTAGTTTATCTCTGCGTTTTTTCCCAATGATACAAATACTAGGCTGTTTTGGATCATGTATACATTGAGATATTGGCAGCTTCAGACGAAGATGGAATTACACGTTGGCTTGAAAACTTCTAACATGACAAAGTTTGTCCTCCGAAGTCTCTGATTTTGGGTCTGTATTATACTAAAAAAGGAAGAGCTTAGTGTCACCTTGAAATGTTTGTTTGTGAATGATTGGAATGTAATTGTAGTGTAGAATAACATTATTTCTTGTGTTCTTTTTTTCAATTAAAAAAATCATTTGTTTGAGGAACTTTCATGAAATTTTGTTGGGGTTAGATGATGAAATTGGCTCCTTGTCTCTATTTTATTTCGTCATGTTGCCGTTTGACCCCTAATCCTTGAAGCGCCTGAAAATTAAATCTGACATGCAGCAGTGTAGGGATTGCATAATTGGATTGTTATTAGGATGGGGATGAAAATTTAAATCGGGGTCAATTTTTTAAACGTATGAACTATGAAATATGTTAATGGAATCTAAACATAGATTTTGCTATCTTGGTATTTTGTTTCTGGAAACTTCATAACGGCCGTGACTTAAACCAGGGAATTTTGGCTCTAAATAGCTACCACTGATAGCATGGTAGCAGCCAACTGTACATCCAACCCTCAATTTTTTGGCTTTTTATTGAATTCTAGCTTATGGTAGGGTAAAATACACTATCGGATCCTAGCTTCCTATATTATATTCAGGGGTGGGGAGACAAATTTGATATTTGATTTTTGACTTTATTGTATGTAATATCTGGTATTGGATGCTATTTTATTAAAAAAAAAGGACAATAGATATTAATAATTTACCATTAATGTATTATAAAATAACAATAATGATCAATATTTACATAAAGATACTTGTGTTCAAAATAAAATTTGTAGGACTGAGAGGGTTTTCTTTGTTGATGAGAGTTTTTCTTTCAAAAATTAAGTTTATCTTTTAAAATGTAAAAACTTAATGTATTAAAAAATGTATTGAATCTATAAGAAAACGTTTAATGCATTTAATGGTTTAATCTTTACATGTATTTTATATTTTATATATGTGGTTTAATGCATTGGTTTTTGGGTAGTACTTGTTCAATATCTTTAAATGTCTGTGGTTAAGTTATACATGTGTATTTTTTTTTTCATTTGAGTCATTTTTAAAAAATTTCACTTAGTATTTTGTTCAATACAATCTTACTATTTTTTCAAATATGTTTGTGCAATTAAACCAAATTAAATTTTAAAATTGATTTATTATATCGGTTAAATTTGAGCCAATATAACAAGTCATCACCTATACTACTAAGCTATAAACTGTCAACTAATTCATCATCTATCCGCTAATCACAGCCAATCACTGACTCCACGATATGTTTGCACGTTAATTTTGCATAGATTTATATTTACTTGACATGGTCAAGTGAACCATTGCATGCCGAGAAACATGATCATGTTTTCATGTCTAGCATTTGTGAGCAACTAGATTGATAAACCGTTGCATGCATACTTATATACGACTAACAATTGATCTTCTCGTATACACGAACCGAGAAGCATGATCATGTTTTCGTGTCTAGCATTTGTGAGCAATCGGTCATAAACACCTTCTCTTCCTGCAAGCTTGTTATTTGAATTTTCTTAATAGCTATTTTCAGCTTATTATCTAGCTGTAACTTCTTCTCATGTAGATGAAGACTTTAAATTCTCCAACATGGTTTTGCCTTGATTCTCATTCAAGATAACGTTGATGGTTTGTCTGTTGATGATTTTCCTCAATCTGTTGATCTGGGTTTATCTGTTCATCATTGCTTGTAATTGAATTTATGAAGAAGCATAGTGAATCTAAAAAATATTTAATTTACTTTGTGAACTAGTATTAGACATGGCCAACACATAACACGAGTTTTCTGTAGATTCTTCTTCAACGACACAACGTTCATCCGATTCTGCTATTTCTTGTAATGCAGATACAACCTGAAATAACCTGAATAGCATTATATGTAACTTTTAAATGATAAGTAACTTATAAAAGTTTACATATATTATTGTGAGCCAATGAAATGTGCAAGACTAGGTTCCTTTCTACATTTATTTACCTCTTGAACTAGATATTACTTTTTATTTGCTACTACTGTATATTACATCAATGAGTCAACCAATTTAAATAAGTTATTGCTTACTAGTAATCAATTATCAAAAGTCATACTCATTAAATCTAATCCCTCTATCATTTACAATATAAACTAGTTAATGGGCAGAAGTTAAAACAGAAATTGAGAGGGGTGGATACAAAGGAAAGGCAATAACACTTTTAGCTCAATTTAAATGCACATTCTTATATAGATCATAAGATCGTTTATCCCTCATTCCAACACTTCAAAAACATTGAGCATATTATAAAAGTATAAAAAATTCATAAAGCCAATAGATGGGAGAGTCAAGATAATGTAATGTAAGATATTGGATTTTTTTTATAAACTGAGAGTAAAAACCAAGAGGTATTGAGTTCCTGTCAAGACAATTTCTAAATTTTATCACGTAGAGAGCTTGTTTTACATTCTTTAACACATAAAGCTTATGATACAAAATTAAATATCATCAATGGAATCGTCCCTATATGTCATATAATAGTAATAGTAAATAACTGGGAGCTCTAGTCCTAACAGAAGAATTTAGATTCTGAAATTCTTCAAATGAAAAGAAAACAGAATGAAAGATGACACTTTAAAAGACCCCCAAGTACTTTAAAGGAGGCATGCAAAAACAATAATATTAAGAAGGACTAAATTACACAATTACAAAATCAGCAAAATCAAACTGCTAAAATTGCTAGAAACAAGAATTATTAGAAAATTACTGGAGAGACGAACAACTCTGTTTGGGAGAAACAAAAAATTGACACTTCTCGACGGCAACTCTTCTCCACACATGGAAAGGAAAACAAATAAGTTTTTATTTATTTATGTTATTTTTTATTTATTTATTTTTTTTATAATTCTTGTTACAACAGTCTAATCTAACTTATCTAATAAAGTTTGCAATAATAACAAAATTGTCATTGTCTGTTTTATTATATTCAGTGTATATCAACTGATCTAAATTCTCTTATGTAATAAGGTTTAATTGTACCGGTGATGTTACCTGCATTTTCAAATTGTACTATGGTTGCTTTGTTATGTTTTCAATACTTTATATTATTTTTCTCAATTAATTTATATTAAACAAAAAACTTCTATTGCTTCGTACGAGTCTACGATTTGTTTTTACTTATATTTACAAAGGTGTTTAAACTAATACGAAAACCATTACTAATGCGCGAGTAGAGATCTTTTATGCGTCAATTACTATATTTTTTAGTGTATAAATATTTAATTGACGTCGTAAATTTTAGATATGTGTGTATTTATATAATTTATTTTTTCTAAAATTATAGTAATGAACTTTTCATTTATTTTTAGAAATGGAGATGATTTTTACCCCTAATGCGTCCATTAATTTGTCTATGTCACATAACATGAAATAATCAAACGCATGAAATTGAATATTTTAAAAACCGAAATCAACATCAGACTCATAAGACCTTTAAATACGAGATAATTTCTCGAAATGAGACAAACTACGACGAAATCACTTAAATAACATAACTGTAAATAGTAAAAAAAAAATCCTTTTAATTTTGATTATGTGTAATATCTCAAACATCAAACTGCTTTCCTTCTCCATTTTTAAAATCTTGGAAGCACCTCCGTTGTATTATGTGTAATCCATTAATCAATACAGAGTTAATTTTTCAAAAGATAAATATAAATATTAAACCCATCATCTTTCAAAGAAGAGTGTTATAGATTAAAATATTTTGTAATTTGAATACAAACTAGTATACACATCAACAATGATACCCAAACCCATCTCAAAAAGCTTGTAAAGGATAAAATATAAGTTCTCAGGAATGAAAGACACAACAAAATATCAATGAGAAATTTCATTCTAAATTTGGTGACTTTTTTTAATGCTGCAAGAATAAGAATATTTGAGAGAATACCATTTTTATTGAGGAATATTACTCAGTTAGTAGTTATGTTAGTTTCTAAATCTAAATTTCGAACTCTAAACTTCCTATTTATATATATATATATAATTGATTAACCGAGCTATGTTAAACATGAAAGAGAAAAGGACAATCGAATTTCCACTCAATAATGTATTTTCATATCTAAGTCAACAAAGTTTTTCTTAAAAATGAGGTTTATGGTAAAGTACATAAAAAATTATGTTCCAAACCACATGGACAATTTTTATTCTAAAATTCTAACTAATTCAAACCATGTTGCTTCAAATTCTTCTTTTTCTGACACTGCCCTAGTTTTTCTTCCTCCAATCTTTGCATTCCCACATGAAAATCAACATTGTATATGTTAAAAACATATGGATGTATATGTTAAAATTATATGGATGTAAAAGAAGGCACGCAAATTTAAAGAACTCGCTATTTTTACATTAGGCAAATTGAAACTCCTACAGTACGATGCACGTGAAAAATAAAAAATAAAAACATTTGAACAACAAATATTTAGCAAAGGCTTATGGTAATTAACAAGTATATATATACGGTATAACTTTCTTTCACAAAACAGACTATAAGATAAAATTGATAGTACCCTACAAACTATAATTTCAAGATAAATTGAACTTATTTTTAGGAGAATAATGTTCTAGCTAATTACTAAAGAAAAAATATCATCTATCTTATTGTGTGTATTTAGAAGCTATTTGACACTCATTCAAAAGATTCATCACCCAAAAGTAACAAAGAAAGATATAATATATAAACAAAAGTACATTCAGTTCAATTTGAAGAAAAGAAGTTCATCATCTGTCACAAAATTAAGAAGTATTTTGCTTATTAATTTGTATTCACTTCAACATTTTCTATGTGTTTTCCTTAGAAAATAATCCGCTAGCTTATCTAGTGTCTATATTTATCATTTAACACTTGTGGAATAAGGTTTGGAATCAAATTTACACCCTATTTATCTCAAACTTCTCATATAAATCTTTTAATTCCATCCAAACCTTCAAAATTGAGCTTATAAAAAATCAGACCAAAAACAATATCCAATATATATTAATTGAGCAAAATCAATCCATACTTTAAACAAAATCAATATGAATGCACTTGAACTTGTGTAAACAAAATTAGACCCAGAAATATATCCAATTATTTGCAAAATCTTTATATACTTCAAATATACATATAAATAAAATCACTCAGTTTAATCGGGATGCATAGTTTGTGCTTTTCGAAGTCAGTTGACATTCATTCCAAATGTACGTTTAGATTAACAAGACAAATACAATCATTATATGTCACAAAGTCCTGAAGTAAATGAAATAAATGTATGCCTCAAACAATAAAAAAAAAAAATAACGGTTATTCCTTTTCTCATATAACTAACTATCTATCAATTTCTAGATCTACATATGTATCAAAACTTTCCAAGTCGGTTGCTCATTAATCTATTTTGCACTTCTACCTTTAACTCAACTGTTATGGTTGAACCAACTGCCATTATTGGTAAATTGAAGGAAATGACAGAAATTACAAACTATTTCTAGATTAATTCAATGAGTCTAGGCAACAAAAAGTAATTAAAAAATACAATCAATCTAAGCCATCATTTATGTACAGGAAACAATATTCACACAATCTATTATTATTATGAAAACAACATAAACATAATAACATAGATTTAAATAAATAAATCTTGGAAGGGGAACTTACTTTCAAAATGTTGAAACTAAGCTTTCAACATAACCCTTGGCTAAGCCTCAACCTACAATATCCATTGTATCATCATCAATAATAGTTCTACTTGGAATAATATTTATTCGCTTCACTTTATTATCTCTCCAATTATAGAGAAATGCTTCCACTTCACTACTACGTAATATCAGTGTATAACCATCCTCAGAAAGAAGAAATGGAAATAATATAAAACGATACTTCAGTGGATCGTCATAGTCGTAGGCTGGGGAAAGATTGTGATAGCTAATTTTAAGGAATTGAGTCCAAGACTCTTCAATCCCAAATTTCTTCATCTGACATACAACAAAATCAGTTTTCTTGTAAGAATAAGAAAAACAAAGGAAACCTCCCAACAAGCTAATAGCTGGAGCTGCAGGTAGAACTTTATCATTAATGCCACGAGGCAGTAGATATTGGTTGTATGTCTCTGTCCCCAGTTCAAGCGAAACAATCACAAACTGCTTAACTGAAATACCCTTAACATGGTCAGGATTCTTAATTTTATACTCAAAGTAATTGTGGATAGTCAACCAATTAAGAGTGTCATTCAAATAAACAGAAGTGTCTTTATTGCTCAAATCAAGAGGAACAACAGGGAAACTTTCCATATTTCTCCAAACATTTTCGCCCAAACTGAGAACATTCAACTCAGTTGTCAATTGATCCCGAATATAACGAGACGCCACCACTTTATATGTGTTACTTGAATTATCACAACTAAACGAGAAGCCAAAACTTTTTGGATAAGAATCACGAAAATACCCAAAGTATGGAGATGTTGTGCGGGTGGCTGGGTTCCATAATTTGAACAAGTATTCATGAGACATACCAGTATCAGAATCATCAGCCAAAAGAATCAATCCATTACAGGTACCAACCATAGTGGAGCAACCTTTGTCGTTCAAATGATAGTAAGGATCCTCAAAATGGGTGAATGATGGATTTTCAATTAAACGACTTATTGAGTAGGGAACAACACTACAACCGTGCTCCAAATCATCGTCACTACCATCGGGGGACTCTTCAGGGAAATATTTGATGTGATGAGTGGTTAGTGTGAAGAGATCATTTTGTTTTGATGATCTCTTGAGGTGCAATTTCACAAAAGTTGGATTCAAAATGAGAGAGTTCCAAGAATTATTCACACACCTAAATCGAAGAAGAGATTTCACAGAAAGCAGAGAAAGGATCTCAGTGATTAGATCTTTAGGCAAAATCACTCGTCAACAAGGAGGCATAGTTGCATTACTTGCGAATCCAAAATAAACGCAGCAGCGCCGTTGTAGTTGTAGTTGAAGTAAAATACCAAATAAAATTAGACTACTCATACTTTATCTTATCTGATTTACAAGTTATATCTCTTTTTTTTTTGTTATAAAAAATCCTTTAACATTAAAACATTTAGTATCTTACCTTTTGACTTTCTTTGGGAAAAAAATTATTATTTATCATTTAAAATATTAACAAAATTATCTTTTATGTTTTCTCTCTCTTATTTAAGTCATTTATCTTTTAATATATTTATAAAATTATCTTTTAAAAAACATCAACGTGTTATTAAAATCGCTAAGTGGCAGGTCTATATAAAAGATTTATTATGTAACTTTGTTTTATTTATAGTAGTGTTCAGACGGAAAGTTCCGCGTCTGTCTATCCACTTTGTTTAATGTGTAACATATATATGTATATATTGTTATTACTTAATAAAGATAAAAAAATATTAAATTTATATTTGTTACTTATTAATCATTTCAAAAAAATATTTCGATGCTATTACTTATAAAAAAGTCATATGTGTATATATATATATATATATTTGAATATTTAAAGCTATTTTTTATAAACACAAAAAAAATGCTTTTTTATAAACTCAAAATAAAAACTATATTTTATATAAGTTTTTTGTTATTAATTTTTTGGTAAATAATAAAATATCTTCAAAAAGTTATTAACATAATTTTTTTAAATAAATAAAATAGCTTAATACCTTTAAAAAGTTATATGAATATTATTATTTATGTATAATATATATAGAAGTTTGTTATTCATAACTTTTATGATATTTCATCAAAAAAAATTATTATGGTAAATGAGTATTAAAAGACAAATAATTAGTTAAAAAAATTATAAAATAATTAATTTATAATGAAATGGCTTAAGTTCTCTACAAAAATAGAGATATTAGACCTCAAATTTAAATTTTAGCTATGAAAAAAAATGAGAGGGATAATCTAAATTATATTCTTAAATAAAAGGCAATCCATCGTGTTAATTATTTCGCTTCAATTCTACGCTATGGGTTTGTCTCTTAATGTGTTCCAAGTTGACCACAAAAATTTAAAATATCTTATTACAATGAATTTCAAATAAATAAATAAATCTTTCTTTTTTTTCTCTTCCGAATATTTCCAAAAATCTTTTCTACAGAAATTTTTTGGAGGTATTACATAAGGACTTATCTGCAAATTTACTGAAAAAGTTTTCTCCAGATTCCATTTTCGTATGTAAAATCTTAAGAAATTTTCTATTTTATTGTGTATTTTCCTCCGATTATATCTAGTAAAACTTTAACTCTTTCTACCGTTTTACCTGCGGATGTTTTTTCTTAAAATATTTCCGCAGAAAAATCTTAAAGTAATATCTTAATTTCTTAAATCTTTGGAAAATTCCACAGTTACATTTCCTAAGAATTTTCCTACCAAAGCTGGTTTTTTTTTTAAAAAAATATTTGACAAATTTTTTTAAAATTCTAGCTTTTCCTATATCTCCCACACTTGCTTAAGATTTGAAATTAACTAGTGAGTTTTATTTTTTTCGATTTCCTATTTCTTCAATTATGTTAGTTTTCATTTCTTCAATTTTCTATTGTGTAAATATATTTGATTTTGTCTTCAATTTCTCTTTTTATTTGATTGATTTACCTATTATATTCAGATTATCATTTTCAGTATGTTTTGATTCTCAAATTTATTAGCTTCTCTCATAGTTGTTAATCTCCATCGTATCTATCTACTTGAATTTTAGAAAATTTGAATTTGATCTTTGATGAGCTTTGATTTGATTCTTCCACTTCTATTTTTATTTCATATTTGGGTTATGATCCCCTCTTTGATATCCTTATTCTCTTGAATCTACATTTTCGATTTCCTCTTCTGTTGCATAAGAAGATAAAATAACTCGTTCGTTTGATTTTTCAGCGTTAATCATGGATTATCACGAGTCTATGGAATCTTCGACATAATTTTTCTTCATATTATTAAGGAAATGCTATTTTAGCAGTGGCAATTCTTTTTACTATTCATGTGTTCTGTTAAACATTTTTTTTCTTCATTATTTTTGTACATTGCTTCTATATCTTCTGTTTTATGCTTACCTTTTATTGTCTTGACTCTCGACATTTCCTTATGCTTTATGAATTTAATGGTTGTAGAAAGAAGCAATAAGATTCATGATTGAAAGAGATGCTTCTGCAAAAGGAATTGTTTTTAGCCATATCACATTATTTTTAGATCTTATACACTACTCTTTTTACAAGGTAATTTAATTGTCAACTTATGTTTCATTGATACATGTAAATTGCATCACTATGATTATGAATGTGTTAATTTGCGGTATGGAGTATCTTGTGCTCTATTGAATGGAACAAAGTCACGGGATGCACAAAAATTCTCATGACCATCATCAAATGTGTTATGGTGAATGGAAGAATATGTTCACATTACAATTAGTCATAGTCTCATAGATCTACTATGAGCTTAAATTCAATATTGTTTGCAAGAATTAGTTTCATTTTGTTGTGCTTGAGCCTACATATTATAGTGTCTATATTATATTCACCCTATTTTTGTTTATATTATATTGTCTATATTCTATCCATCCGCATATAACCTGTTTCTTATGGATTTTCAACTCAAATTAGCAGGAAAATAAAAGCTTATTTTTGATAATAGTATTTGTTCTTCTAGATTCGACATTCCATTTTCGAGCTTGATAAACTTCAATTATTGACCTAACATTTTCGATCTTCAATTCATTTTTATTTTCAAGATTCTTTGATTCTTATTTCGGTCTTCAATAGATTATATTTTGGATCTTCTAGTGAAAATTGTTTTTTGAGTTTCTCTATTCCCTCTTCTCGATCTTATTCATTCACAATTTGATTGGTATGTATACGACCTAGGTTTCCAATGCTGGCAATTATTAAGAGATTTTGATTTTATGAACTTCATTTGAGATTCTTTATTTACGACCATAAAATCAAACATATATTTTAAACTATATATAAAAAATTAACAAGAGATTTAGAGAACAACTCAGGTCTATAGTTCACATATTGAAGACTCATCTTTTTCAAACATCGAAGAAGAAACACTAGCACATACTCACATAGGCAAATCATAAGTTCTCGGAAATGAAAGAGTAAAGAAGAAAATAAAGAGTGATGTTTAAAAGCCTTGTTCACATTGTGAAATTGATTGTGAGTTATATTATTCTTTCTCCATATTAGTCACACAACAAAATATCAATGAGAAATTTCATTGTAAAATTGGTGACTTTTTATAATGAAGAGAGAATAAGAATATTTGAGAAAATACGATTTTTATTGAGAAATATTAATGAGTTAGTAGTTATGTTAGTTTCTACATCTAAATTTCGAACTCTAAACCTCCTACTTTTACACACATATATATATATAGTTAACAATCGAGCTACGTTAAACACGAAAGAGAAAAAGACAATCGAACTTCCATTCAATAAGGTATTTTCATATCCAAGTCAACAAAGTTTTTCTTAAAAATGAGGTTTATGGTAAAGTACATCAAAAAAATCATGTCCCAAACCACATGGACAATTTTCATTCTAAAATTCTAACTAATTCATACCATGTTGCTTCAAATTTTTCTTTTTCTGACACTGCCTTAGTTGTTCTTCCTCCAATCTCTGCATTCCCACATGAAAATCAACATTGCATATGTTAAAAAGAAGGCACAAAAATTTAAAGAACTAGCTATTTTTACATTAGGCAAATTGAAACTCCTACAGTACCATGCGCATGAAAAATAAAAAAATAAAAACATTTGAACAACAAATATTTAGGAAAGGCATATGGTAATTAACAAGTATATATATACGGTATAACTTTCTTTCACAAAACAGACTATAAGATAAAACTGATAGTACTCCACAAACTATAATTTCAAGATAAATTGAATTTATTTTTAGGAGAATAATGATCTATCTACTTACTAAAGAAAAATTATCATCTAGCTTATTGTGTGTATTTAGAAGTTATTTGACACTCATTCAAAAGCTTCATCACCCAAAAGTAATAAAGAAAGATGTAATATATAAACAAAAGTACATTCAGTTCAATTTGAAGAAAAGAAGCTCATCATCTGTCACAAAATTAAGAGGTATTTTGCTCATTAATTTGTATTCACTTCAACATTTTCTATCTGTTTTCCTTAGAAAATAATCTGCTAGCTTATCTAGTGTCTATATTTATCATTTAACAGTTGTGGAATAAGGTTTGGAATCAAAGTTACACCCTATTTATCTCAAACTTCTCATATAAATCTTTTAATTCCATCCAAACCTTCAAAATTGAGCTTATAAAAAATCAGACCAAAAACAATATCCAATATATATTAATTGAGCAAAATCAATCCATACTTTAAACAAAATCAATATGAATGCACTTGAACTTGTGTAAACAAAATTAGACCCAGAAATATATCCAATTATTTGCAAAATCTTTATATACTTCAAATATACATATAAATAAAATCACTCAGTTTAATCGGGATGCATAGTTTGTGCTTTTCGAAGTCAGTTGACATTCATTCCAAATGTACGTTTAGATTAACAAGACAAATACAATCATTATATGTCACAAAGTCCTGAAGTAAATGAAATAAATGTATGCCTCAAACAATAAAAAAAAAAAATAACGGTTATTCCTTTTCTCATATAACTAACTATCTTTCAATTTCTAGATCTACATATGTATCAAAACTTTCCAAGTCGGTTGCTCATTAATCTATTTTGCACTTCTACCTTTAACTCAACTGTTATGGTTGAACCAACTGCCATTATTGGTATATTAAAGGAAATGACAGAAATTACAAACTATTTCTAGATTAATTCAATGAGTCTAGACAACAAAAATTAATTAAAAAATACAATCAATCTAAACCATCATATATATATAGGAAACAATATTCACACAATCTATTATTATTATGAAAACGACATAAACATAATAACATCAATTTAAATAAATAAATCTTGGTAAGGGAACTTACTTTCAAAATGTTGAAACTAAGCTTTCAACATAACCTTTGGCTAAGCCCCAGTCTACAATATCCATTGTATCATCATCAATAATAGTTCTACTTGGAATAATATTTATTCGCTTCACTTTATTATCTCTCCAATTATAGAGAAATGCTTCCACTTCACTACTACGTAATATCAGTGTATAACCATCCTCAGAAAGAAGAAATGGAAATAATATAAAACGATACTTCAGTGGATCGTCATAGTCATAGGCTGGGGAAAGATTGTGATAGCTAATTTTAAGGAATTGAGTCCAAGACTCTTCAATTCCAAATTTCTTCATCTGCCATACAACAAAATCAGTTTTCTTGTAAGAATAAGAAAAACAAAGGAAACCTCCCAACAAGCTAATAGCTGGAGCTGCAGGTAGCACTTTATCATCAATGCCACGAGGCAGTAGATATTGGTTGTATGTCTCTGTCCCCAGTTCAAGCGAAACAATCACAAACTGCTTAACTGAAATACCCTTAACATGGTCAGGATTCTTAATTTTATACTCAAAGTAATTGTGGATAGCCAACCAATTAAGAGTGTCATTCAAATAAACAGAAGTGTCTTTATTGCTCAAATCAAGAGGAACAACGGGGAAACTTTCCATATTTCTCCAAACATTTTCGCCCAAACTGAGAACTTTCACCTCAGTTGTCAATTGATCCAGAATATAACGAGACGCCACCACTTTATATGTGTTACTTGAATTATCACAACCAAACGAGAAGCCAAAACATTTTGGATAAGAATCACGAAAATACCCAAAGTATGGAGATGTTGTGCGGGTGGCTGGGTTCCATAATTTCAACAAGTATTCATGAGACATACCAGTATCAGAATCATCAGCCAAAAGAATCAATCCATTACAGGTACCAACCATAGTGTAGCAATCATTGCCGTTCAAATGATAGTAAGGATCCTCAAAATGGGTGAATGATGGATTTTCAATTAAACGACTTATTGAGTAGGGAACAACACTACAACCGTGCTCCAAATCATCGTCACTACCATTGGGGGACTCTTGAGGGAAATATTTGATGTGATGAGTGGTTAGTGTGAAGAGATCATTTTGTTTTGATGATCTCTTGAGGTGCAATTTCACAAAAGTTGGATTCAAAATGAGAGAGTTCCAAGAATTATTCACACACCTGAATCGAAGAAGAGATTTCACAGAAAGCAGAGAAAGGATCTCAGTGATTAGATCTTCAGGCAAAATCACTCGTGAACGAGGAGGCATAGTTGCAATTCTTGCGAATCCAAAATAAACGCAGCAGCACCGTTGTAGTTGTAGTTGAAGTAAAATATCAAATAAAATTAGACTACTCGTACTTTATCTTATCAGATTTACGAGTTATATCTTTTTTTTTTTGTTATAAAAAATCCTTTAATATTAAAACATTTAGTATCTTACCTTTTGACTTTCTTTTGGAAAAAAATTATTATTTATCATTTAAAATATTAACAAAATTATCTTTTATGTTTTCTCTCTCTTATTTAAGTCATTTATCTTTTAATATATTTATAAAATTATCTTTTAAAAAACATCAACGTGTTATTAAAATCGCTAAGTGGCAGGTCTATATAAAAGATTTATTATGTAGCTTTGTTTTATTTATACTAGTGTTCAGACGGAAAATTCCACGCTATCTATCCACTTTTTTTAATGTGATAACATATATATGTATATATTGTTATTACTTAATAAAGATAAAAAAAAATATTAAA